>VXBP01004268.1:404071-462533 GCA_013400115.1 Rhinopomastus cyanomelas
AGAGACCCCTGTTGCTGCTGGGTTGAGGAGCGCAGCAGCCTGCGCTCAAGGGGAGCACCTCCCGCTGTCCGTGGGGGCTGGTGGAAGCCGCACTGGCCCTGTGCTGGTGGGAAGCCACTTTGTGCTGCCGGTGCAGGGAAAGGCCATATTGGTTTCAGTATGTTCTGCAAAACACTGAGCAGCATGTGCAATCTGCGAGCCCCCTGTTTGACGAGAGATGCTAATTGTGTGAGCAGGACCTGCCAACATCCCGCAGTATTCAGCGTGAAGGGGCTGTGTTAGGATTATTACTATTGTTCTGGCAGCTGCAGAGCAGCCAGCCTGCTTGGCCAGGGCTGAGCAGGGCCAGCGAGCGCATGAGAGCCACATCCAGCCCTGCCAGGAGCTCCTGCGAGAAGGCCAAGGGCAGAGCTTGAGGGTCTTGGGCTGCCCTACCCTGCAGGAAGAGGGATCCTGCCTGCTCTCCCTTTAGCTGCCTTGTAGGGGAGGACTGGGTGCAGTGTTTGTCTCTGGGCTGAAAGCGTTTGGTTTGTGTGAAATACGGAGTGAAAATCCTTCCTGTTTGCTGCCAGCACCCTGCTGCCGCCAGCTCTGCAAGGGGTGACAGGCACTGGGGAGCAGTGCCTGCTCTAAGCGGCTACAGAGTCTCTAGGGCAGGTCCAGGGACCCCATCTTGCCCATCCTGGGGCATGTTGGGGGGGTGTAGGACTTGGGGTTTCGCAGAATCACAGAACATGAGGGATTGGAAGGGACCTTGAAAGATCACCCAGCCCAATCCCCAGGCCACAGCAGGATCCCCTATATCACAGAATCCCAGAGCATTAGGGATGGGAAGGGACCTCAGAAGATCAGCCAGTTCGGTCCCCCAGCCACAGCAGGGTCCCCCGGATCCAGCCGCACGGGAACATGGCCAGTCAGCCATCTCCAGCCCTGGAGGCTTCTGCCTGCTGAGGAAGGAGAGGATTTCTCTGTGGAGCCCCAAAGGGGCAGCAGCGATGCCTGAGCCCCCCTGGAGAAACCTCACACAGCTCCCAGTGACCCAACCAAGCTGGGAAGTGCTGGAGAACAAGAGCAGATGCCTTTGGCTCCATGTAGGAGCACAGCCGGGCCTCCACATGCAGTGCAGGCAGTGGCTCTCAGGGCTCCGCAGGAGAAGCCCAGGGCTCCATTCTGCACCATCAGCCTGGCCTCCTCACCCCTGGGTCCTGGCATGAGGCCGGCATGCTGATGGATTCGGTGTTTTCCTTCTGCTCTGGCCTCGCTAATTTGCAGAAAAGGAAGCAGATAAAGTTTGATAACTTTGAAATAGAAAGAGACAGAGAAGAAGCTGTCGTCCCAGGCAGGCGGCTCCCTGTGCTCCCCCTGCTCTGCTGGAGAATAAATGAAGTGTTCTTCATTCCCCGCTCGTCTGCCACCCTCCGCTGAGTCTGTCATGGGCTCATCTGTGTATAAATTAGCTTTTTGCAGCAACGCCGTGTAAAATTATCTCTGTCATCCTTTTATCTGACCAGTTTATCTTGTCAGCTTGTCAGTCTTCATTCCACAGTTTTGCTCTCCTCTCCACGCCAGGAGCCACCTGAGCTGCACCCCAGATCCTCTGAGGAGGCTCTGAGCTCCTCCAGGAGCTGGCAAGGTCTTAACCACCCTGTCTGCTGGCCACAGGGAAGGGAGCAGTGTGGCCATCCCCAGCACTGCCTAGGACTGGGCAGTGATGTCTGTCAGGGAGGGTGACCCACTGCTTGGAGCCCAAGAGGGGCTGTCCATGGCCACACCGGTGCCGTGGCATCATCCCCTGGCAATGATGTCATTTTGCATTCCGGCTGTGGAGCCTTCATGGAAAAAGCATCTCTCGCCTATTGTCTGGGACTCCTTGTGCTCCCGCACTAGTGCTGCTGGAAAGGGGACCCAAAAGGGATGCAGCTGGAATACATCAATTAGGCATTCTGGATCCAGCATCACCCAAGCCTCTTTGCCAGCTCGTTCCAGCTCCGTACATCCCACAGGTCTCACAGGAGGGAAGCACTTGGCTCCCTGCACACGCCATGGAGCCCAGGACGATGCCAAGAGTGCCAAGGGATGGCCACCCTGCACCTGAGTCCTGCCAGGCCAAACCTCTTGTGTCAGGAGCGGAGCCAGTCTCTGCTCAGGGGCACCCAATGACAGGACAAGGGGCAGCGGGTGTGAGCTGGAACAGAGGAGATTCCATATGAACCTGAGAGGGACCTTCTGCCCAGTGAGGGTGACAGATCCTTGTCAGGGCCTTCCCAGGGGTGTTGTGGAGCCTCCTTCTCTGGAGATGTTTCCAACCTGCCAGGCCATGTTCCTGTGCAACTGGATGTAGGGGATCCTGCTGTGTCAGGGGGATGGGACTGGCTGATCTTTCGAGGTCCCTTCCAATCCCTAATGACTGGATCTAGGGGATCCTGCTGTGGTAGGGGGTTGGACTGGCTGATCTTCCAAGGTCCCTTCCCATCCCTAATGACTGGATCTAGGGGATTCTGCTGTGGCAGGGGGATGGGACTGGGTGATCTTTCAAGGTCCCTTCTCATCCCTAATGTTCTGGGATTTTGTGATTCACACACTGCACCTTCCCCAAGGGTTTTATCCCACCTCCCTAATTCTGTCTGGAATTCCTAATGGACCTTCTCCCTCCAGCATCCTTCCCCAGCATCTCTAGGTTTCCCCACTAGCTGTAGGGGCCAAACTGTGCCCTTGCTGTGCAAAACCACGGACAGCTGCCACTCTGCCATTGCATCAGTTGGCTCTGGGGTGTCCCCACCCTGCTCCCACAGCCAAATGGGTCACCCTGACCTGTCCATGCCCAGACCAGGAGGTACCCCCCAGCTCCCCCTCCCAGCCACACTGCTGCACTTGGAATTTAACACTTGGTTGTGACTACTGGTTCCCCACGTTGTTATCTGCTCTCTTTCGTGCTGAGAAAATTGTGGGTTGTCATTCCGCCTGCTACATCCTGTGAATGTTTCTGGACTCTGAAATTTCCCAGCTCCAGATGTTCTGGCCAGACCAGAGGAAAAGAGAATGAGGAAGAAGGAGCCCTGCCCTCTCCCCAGCCCCGCTCTGCTTTAATAGAAACCTTTTGCAGACTAAGAGCCCCCTTGCGCAGCCGTGACATCACCCCCGTAAAACCCCACCTCATGATGTCACGGCTGGGAAACGAGGGATCGTCGCTCTGGCTCCAGGCCAGATCTCTTAGATGAGAGCACATAGACCATGAATAGGGATGGGCAGCCCTCAAGCTGCCTTGTAGTCACCGGGGTCAGCAAACCTGCTGGGGAGGAGCTCGTGATGGGCTTCGACCTCACAGAATCCCAGAGCATTAGGGATGGGAAGAGACCAGGACAGATCATTCAGTCCAATCCCCCCACCACAGCAGGATCACTGCTCTGAGCCCACTGACTCCCCCTCCTCATGGCCACAAACTCATTGGCTGACTCTTGCTCAGGAGGTTGCCGCCACTTGTTGCCCAGTCCATGTGGGAGATGGCCTGGCTCTCCTCACGCAGGCAGCCCCTGGCAGGGCAGCAGGGCAGGACACAGCGCCCTGCTCAGCCGCTCCACATGTGTGTGCAGCCCCCGTCACACAGAGCCATGCTGCCAGGCTGTGCAGTAAAGGTCTATCTTTTCCAGATGGGCTCTGCTGGCACTGTCAAGCCATGGGTTTCAGTTCGCAGCAGGCTTTTTTAATTTGCCCTTTCCTCTTTCCCTTCTAGGCCCTTTGTTTGCTGAGAAGTCTGCGCTATTAGGAACGTGCAGAGCAGGAGGGTGCTGTCTGCTGAAGTGTCAATTGTGGCACGCCGAGCCATGAGAAGCTGGCTGGGAGCTCACTCATCATTCTGGGCTCACTTGGGCTACAAGCGTATGGGTCTGCCAGCTATCTGTCAGCTCTCTATCTCTTTCTCTAGCTACTATCTCTCTATCTACTATCTGTCTATCCATCTATCATCTATTATATATTTATCTATTGTCTGTCATTGATCTATAGCATGTTATCTATTATTCTATCTATCGTCTACCACCTGTCTATAATCTATTAGCTATCATCTATCTTTATCTATGTCTTACCTATCTATCCATCTATCTATCTACCTATCAGATTGCAGCAGAGGAGGTTCCGCCTCAACACAAGGGGGAACTTCTTTACTGTAAGGGTCACAGAGCACTGGAACAGACTCCCCAGGGAGGTCGTGGAGTCTCCTTCTCTGGGGACTTTCAAGGCCCGCCTGGATGTGTTCCTCTGTGATCTGTGTTAGATAGTTTTGTCCTGCTCCGTCAGGGGGGTTGGACTCGATGATCTCTTGGGTCCCTTCCAACCCCTAACATCCTATGATCCTATGATCATCATCTATCTGTCTGTCTGTCTGTCTGTCTATCTATCTATCATTCTATGTATCTATCATTTCTCTATCATCTATCTATACATCTATCATCTATCACTCTATGTATCTATCACTTCTCTGTCTATATCTATCTATCATCTGTCTATCTATCTGTCTATCTATCTGTCTATCTCTGGGGGTTCTGTGTATCTATCTATCTATTTATCTATCTATCAACTATCCATCTCTCTGGTTCTCTCTCTCTCTCTATCTACCCATCTGTCTCTCTCATGTTTCTTTCTCCCTTCCCTAGGCCAGGGTGGGTTTCAATGGGACAATCTGATTCCCGAGGTTCGCGGAGCAACAAAACCCAACCCACTGTCATTGAATGTGCCAGGAGGATTTGGCTGGACGCTCTGGAAGCACCAGTTTCCTCATCTTCCCACTTGACAGGGGCCTGTGCTTCCAGACCTCTGCCAGCCATGACAACAAGGTGAAGAGGCAAAGGTTGTGGCAGGGAGGAAGAGCTGAGTCTGATCTGTCACGATTCTGCTCCAATCACTCAGCTCAGTGAGAGGAGGTTTTTCCCCTTCAGCCCAGTGCGAGGTTCTGTTATTAATTTATTTAGTTTTAACCCGACTTTCCAGCAGTCAGGAGACTTTCTGTGACGGCTTCAGTCAGAACTAAAGGAGCTGACTGCCCAGAGAGGTGGGACATCAGCTTCCCCACACCAGGTGGGTGTGAAGACTGGGGGGCTGGGACACCCCAGAGCCTGGAAAGGTGAGTGGAGGAAACGAAACGGAGACTCAGTGCTGGAGAACCTTCTAGGCACTGAGAAGGAGCCTTTGAAAGGCAGATGTTTACTTCTAGGCAGAACAAACCAGGCTAAACCCCCCAAATCCTCCTCCGTCTTACAACAAGACAGGGTCAGCTCTTGGTGACGGAGGGGCAGGGGGCTTGTCATCTCCCTCCTCCCCAGACACTTGGCAGAACCAGGGAAGGAGACTCAGCTGCATTCACTCCCCACAGACACGGTGGCCAGCAGCCAGCGGCAGACATGTGGCACCAGGAATGGGAACAGCAGTTGGGATCCCCAACCCGCGTCGGCTATTGTCTATGGCGGCTGGTACGCGCGTTGAGGCTGGCTGGAGACCCACAGAAAGCTGCTCCGCTCCCTCCTGGCACTGGTGTATTCACACACGAGCCTGGGAGATGCTCAGAAATACCCCACAGGCTCGTTTCCTCCGGGTTCCCGCGTGCCCCAGAGCACCCATGCCCACCCGCATGGGGGAAGAGGCAGCTGCAGCACCCAGCAAGGGTGCCTGCGAGTGATGGAGAGCTCTTGCCAGCAGCTGCTCTTTCCATTACAAACTGGAGTGGAACCTGGATGAATATTTCCCTGAGCTGGAGAAAAACATTCTGCTTTGCAGCCAGAAAATGGGGCCCCAGCCACCTGTCCAGGAGGGGTGTGGGTATGGGCTGGAGCCCAACTAGCATCACAGGAGGGAGAGACCATCTCACAGGGTCTCCGTAAGAAGACAAACCTGTTGGCTGTGCAGGGAGATCTCACAGCTTGCAGTTCTGAGGAACCAGAGACTCAACAATTTTAGTCTGTAGGGGTTCATGGTCCAGTCCTAGACCTTCCACTGTGCCCTGTGCTGAGGGAAAACCCATCCCTGCTGGATCTGACAAGCAGGGATGGAGGAACCTGCCCTGTACCCCTTTGCTGCTGTGCAGGGAGCTTTGCAGGAGGGTCCTGTAGAGCCAAGCATAGCTCCAAACCAGCCCCAGCAGCCACCTCTCAATGCCCTTGGAGCCATCTCCTCCCACATCAGCTCTGAGCAGCAGTTTCTTGTTCCTAGATGACAGAAGGCTTTTGCTTGAATGATGTATTGGAAGGAAAGCAGGGTGTTGGAAAGTTAAGAGATGTTCTACAGGAATCAGAAAGAAAATGCCTGATCCATCCACCCACCTACCCATCCATCCATCATCTACCCATCCATCCAGCCATCTACTCATCCATTTCCCATCTACCCGTCCATCCACCCACCCACTCATTGGTCACCTCGATGCCCAGAGCCATGGAGCAGGAGAAGTAAGAGAGGGGAGCAGGTAAGGGGGTTTCCCCAGGTATCCCCAGACCTGCGAGTGTCCTCTGCAAGCAGCCTGCAGCTGGGCACGGCAGGGCAGGACGGGATCTCCCCAGCAGCAGCCCCCTCAGTGCCTGAACACACTGTTAATTAGCAGGAACCAGTGGATAATTGCAGCAGTGAAGCCAGAGCAGGAGTGCCCTCACCACTGGCTAGTTCCTGAAGAAGAAGGAGAACCTGGGGGCAGTGAGATGGGAGTGCGGCACCAAAGCCCTTTCCCAGCCGTGATTAATCCCCAGGAAATGTTCTGTGGTCAGGTTGTTACCGCTCAAGATGGATGGAAACTGATCGGGGCGGCTGGTGACTGTGGGAAAATTGTCCCCAAACCCAGGCAGTTCTGCTCCACTTTGTTTTGCTGCCACGTTATTAACGAAGCATTGAAAGGGAGATGGATCTGCGATGGGAACCTGGCATTTAACCCCTCGGCAGGGCCAACCGGGCGGCCGGGAGCTGCATTCACGGGAGAGCAGTCCTACTGCCGAGCTCTTGGCCATGTGGAAATCCTTTAAATCAAGACAGAGAGACTGAGCCGGGAGCAACGGTTGAACTCAGAGCTGGGTGTCTTCCCTGGGCTCAGCTACTGCTGGGGGTTCTCAACCCCCCATCCCTATAGAAGCAGCCCCCCGGCACCAAGGTGCCGGCATGTGGGCCCTGCGCTGGCGATCTGGAGCTCATCCTTCCTCAGGGCTGGATCATACTGGGAGTCAGGCTGGCTAATGACATTCTTGGCAAGGCTCTGCTTCTCGCAAATGCCTTCTGGAGCAGCCAGACACATCCACAAGTGCAGCCGCCTTCCACCGCTTGAACATGAAAGAGAGCTTTGTGAGCCACCACAAGTGGATCTTGCTTGTGGGTGGACAGGCGGCAGCCGCCAGCCTGAGCGCCAGAGCCCTACAGAGCCTCCGCAGCGGGCTGTGGGGTGAGCGAGGTGATGGGATACATGGGGTCACAGAGCATCGGGGATGGGAAGGGACCTTGAACGATCATCCAGTCCAATCCCCCCACCACAGCAGGATCCCCTAGAGCCAGAGAGGGTGCCCCAGGCTGCAGGAGGACGATGGGCAAGAAAGGCAGGTCCAGGAGGAGTGGCTGCTTGTGTCCCTGCGCAGGGAGGACATTCAACTCACAAGCTGTGTTCCCACCCCTGCGTGGGTATGGAAACACCGCAGTGAGAGGCAGAAGCCTGCATGCGTAGCCTCAGCTCCCAGATCGCATTCAGAGCAGGAGTACACAGACCCATCCACACGGATTCTGAAGGGCATCCCTTTGAAATAATGACAAAGGGCCCTGGAAAAGGAGTCAATTCTTTGACTAACAGGATCCAAAGGGAAATGAAATGAGCTTAATTGTTCTGTGCAGCCCTTTCATGGCCAGATCAGGGGTTTGCTGAGGCAGGGAAGAGCAAGAGACAGTGGAAAGGAGCAGGATGAGGCCTTGGGAACTGTAAATGCCTGAAAAATGATGCCTGGTGCTGCTCAAGGTCACTTCAAGGGCTGTAGGGTGCTGCTGTCAGGTTGCCCTGAGGACAGTACTGGAAGGGGCTGCCCAGGGCAGTTGTGGAATCTCCTCTGGAGATGTTTCAAACCCTCCTGGCCCTGTTCCTGTGTGACTGGATCTAGGGGATCCTGCTGTGGCAGGGGGACTGGACTGGCTGATGTTTCGAGGTCCCTTCCCATCCCTAATGCTCTGTGATTCTGTGGTAAATATGAGAAGGACCTTCTTCCCAGTGAGACCGACAGAGCCCTGGCAGGGACTGCTCAGGGGGGTTGTAGAGTTGCCTTCTCTGGAGAAGTTTCAACCCCCCCCGGCCATGTTCCTGTGCAACTGGATCTAGGTGATCCTGCTGTGGCAGGGGGATGGATGATCTTCCAAGGTCCCTTCCAATCCCTAATGTCCTGGGAACCTATGATGCTTTTGCACTTCCAAACCATGAGGAAGGGAGCAGTGTGATTTGCCTGCTGTGTCACCAGTGAGAGGCGATAACGGGGAGCATCATCGCAAAGCCACAGGTCCCCGTGGCACAGCCCAGCCAGGCAGACGGAGGCAATATAAAATGAAGTGGCCTTCATGGTTTACGAGGGAACCAGACCATTTCTTGGGGTGAGAATGGAGCTGGAATGCTTTAGTAACCCAGTGCAGTGCCAGGCATGGAGCACATGGAGAAAATAACCATAGAAGAGAGTCCCAGACTGGGTTGGATTGGAAGGAACCTCAGAGATCATCTAGTTCCAACGCGCTGCCAGGGGCAGTGACACTCCTCCCCAGACCAGGTTGCCCAGAGCCCCATCCAGCCTGGGGGTGCTCCAGCCTGACCTTGGACACTGGCAGGGATGGAGCAGCCTCAAATATAGAGGCTTTGGCAAGCAGGGTGGAGGTCTCCAGAGCTCCAGAGCACTGCGAGAGAGAACCACAGAATCATTCAGGTTGGAAAAGACCCTTGGGATCACCGAGTCCAACCAGCAACCCTGCTCTACAAGGTCACCCCTAAACCACATCCCCCAACACCACATCTAAGTGTCTTTTAAACTCAACCAGGGATGGGGACACAACGCCCACCCTGGGCAGTCCATTCCAGTGCAGAGGTCATACAGAAGCAGCCAGAACACATCACTAGTCCCAGAGAAACCCCTTTCTCTACCCTCTCCATTCCCATTTTTCTCCCTGAGCCCCTGCAGGAGATGAGCAGACCTGCCTTTGCTTGTGGCAGGCAGCACCAGACTCTGCGTTTTGGGGCTGGATACGGCTCTCTGACCCCAGGGACCCGCTGGGATGTGCCGGGTTGCAGACCCACACCTTCCATCTCCCCTCGATCACCGCCTCTGTCGCCTGGCGCAGCCGGCATCGCTGCTCTGTTTGCCTGGTCACTTTTGGGGTGAGGGGAGGGGGCCGAGGGGGTGATTTCCAGCAGCCTGTGACAGCATAATTAGGTAAATACAAATGAAAGGAAAACACACTCCGAAAGTCCAGGGACTTGCACACATTTTCCCTGTTATTCCATCTCACTCAAAAATAAAAGCTACTCAGCAGGAACATTTATTAGCAATTAGTACATGGGGCGCTTGGGCTCTCCCGGGACAAGTGAGGGGTAATTAAAGCTTCCCACAGCCTTCTCCTGGCAGCTCAGTCCCCCCTGCTCCGCTCTGCTCCCAGCCCTCCCCATGACACTGTGCACTTGCGAGGCACCAGCGGTGAGACCCAGGGCAAAGCATCTGGAGCATCCTCACCTTTCCCCAGAGGCGGCAGTTCACCAGCAAGCGGAGCAAATCCCCTTGAATGGAAGGGAAAAAAAGAGACTCATGAGAAACCAACTCAACACAGCAATAAAGCGATCGAGATCTGCCTCTTCCCCATGACACCATTCTCTGCCCATCTAGACCTGCATTGGGTGGCTCCTTTGAGACCCCAGCTTTCACACGAACACTGCTGGCAGGATCTCCTTCTCTGGAGAGGTTTCAAACCCTCCTGGCCATGTTCCTGTGCGACTGGATCTGGGAGATCCTGCTGTAGCAGAGGGTTGGACTGGGTGATCTTTCGAGGTCCCTTCCGATCCCCAATGTTCTGTGATTCTGTGGTCTTGTCAGCTTGGTTGAAGCTTAAGAGAGAGACTGGGACTAATGCTAAAGCTGGGTTTAGGAATCAACTTTGCCATCAGGCCGAGGAGAGTTTCCAGGAGTTGGTCCTTTGGTTCTCTCTGAGCAAAGGCAGGGTTGGCAGAGGATGATTTAAACTGTTCCCTGCCATGCTGGGACCCCGAGCTGCTCCAGCATCCTGCAGGTGTGAAGACGGTGGAGTGAGACTGCCTTATCCACTTAAAGAAAATGAGAATCTCAGAACGCTAGGGATTGGAAGGGATCTTGAAAGATCACCCAGTCCAGTCCCCCTGACACAGCAGGATCCCCTACATCCAGTTGCACAGGAACATGGCCAGGCAGGTTTGAAACTTGTCTAGAGAAGGAGACTCCACGACCCCCATGGGCAGCCCCTGACAGGGCTCTGCCACCCTCACCGGGAAGAAGTCCTTCTCACATTGATGTGGAACCTGCTCTGTTCCAGCTAACACCCGCTGCCCCTTGTCCCATCACTGGGTGTCCCTGAGCAGAGCCTGGCTCCATCCTCCTGACACCCAGCCTTCACATGTTGATCACATTCATGGGGTCAGCCCTCAGGCTCCTTCTTTCCCCAGCTCAAGAGCTGCAGCTCCCTCAGCCTTTCCTCGGTAGGGAGATGCTATCCTCCCTTCATCTCTGTGGCTCCGTGCTGGGCTCTCTGCAGCAGTTCTGCGTCCTTCTGGAACTGAGGGTCCCAGAACTGGACACAAGTTTCCAGCTGTGGTCTCAGCAGGGCAGAGCAGAGGGGGAGGAGAATGTCTCTCTCTCTCACAACTAACCGCCTAAAGGAAGCTTTTTCCCAAGGAATACCAGGACGGACAGGCTCTATGTTCTTGCAGAGGCTCCTGATGTTACTTCTGGTTTTGCGCCAGAGTTCCCAGCCAAACCCGGCTGGGGTCCCACCACCCACTCACCCGGACACCACGTCTCACCTCCAATATCTGCAGCCTCTGCCTGCTGGCCTTCATTCCGCAGGCTGAGTGGAAGGATTGCACCTGCCCCGTGTATTTCCTGCCGCCAGTGGCTCCTCGCTGGCCCCTCAGCTTTGGCCATCAGTGACTTTTCCATCGGCATTTTCTCACGCTGGCAGCACATAATAAAATCATAAAGTAATTACTGCAGCCATAAACCTGACACCTCACTGAGTAATTTTTATGGCTTAGAACAAGAGAAGGAAAGTGTCTCCCTTCCTGCAGACCTGTGGGCTGTGGTCACAGGCTCTAAGAGGTGGGTTGGTCTGTCTCATTCTCCCGGTTCAGGTGCTCAGAGCTTGTTTATGATTTGGTGGAGCCTTCCACAGCTGTAAAGAACTACTTCTGGAATGAAACCCTCCTGCACAGCACAAAACCCCCACCTGGGCAGCTGGGCACTGAAGAGCAAGGAAGGTGCGGAGCCTTCTGATCTCCCTGGGACATCCAAGAGTGCTGTGGGCAGGAGGAGCTCCTGGTGCTCAGCCAGCTGGCACCCTCATTTCCCTGGTTAAAAAAACATCCTTTTTCTGGGAAAAGAGTATCAGACCGGTGACAAATCGGCCCTGAAAGCCTCTCCCGGGACAGCATCAGCCATCCCCTGCTCTCACTGACAGATGTTTGTTTGCCCTCCCCTTGAAGAGGTGCAATGATGTTGAGCAACACTTCCCCAGCAAACCCACCCTGGAGTTCCACTGTCCCCACAGGCAGGAGCATTCCCCTTTCTTCTAGGATTTACAGCTCCTGCTGCCCCTCCCAAACCCATGACACAGCTCCCTGCCCACATTTGCGGAGCGTTAGGGAGTTCTCACCGCGACCCCTCTGACTAACCAAGAGGTGATGGAGAAAGTCACTTCCCAGTGCCTCTGTTTTCTTGCCATCGTTCAACACTCCTCCAGCACTGGGGTGACAAACAGAACAGGGATATTGGTGTGGGATGGATCGAAGATCCCAGCTGTGCCACACTGCTTCCTCAGGACTGGCTCTGCTGCATCTGGAAATGACCGTTTGCTCCTGGCAGGAGCACCTGTAAAGGTGTTTTCCGGGAGGCAAATCTCGCAGCAGAGTTTTCCTGATCACTCATAGCCCCCTGCCAAGAAGGCTGAGCTCAGCATCTCAGCTCCCTGTGGCACATGAGTAGCAGCTCATAGCTCCCTCCTGTCCTCATTCCCACCTCCACTCACTAGATCCCTCTAATTCAAGTGACTGGGAAATGGACCCAATATGGTGCCAATCTGCCTCCAAGTAGCTGGGAATAACAACTCCCAGCAGCTCCAGACTGGGGGATGAGGGGCTGGAGACCAGCCTGGCAGAGAGGGTCCTGGCAGCACTGGGTGACAATTGGCTGAAGAGGAGCCAGCAGGGTGCCCAGGTGGCCCAGAAGGCCAAGGGCATCCTGGCTTGGATCAGCAATAATGCGGCCAGCAGGGCTAAGGACATCATTCGCCCTCTGGACTGGGCACTGGGGAGGGCTCCCCTCCAGTACTGCAGGCAGCTCTGGGCCCCTCACTGCAAGAAAGAGATGGAGGGGCTGGAGTGGGTCCAGAGGAGCAATGACGCTGGGGAAGGGACAGGAGGGAAAGGCTGATAGGGATTGGCTGAGCGAGCTGGGGGGGTTCAGCCTGGAGAAGAGGAGGCTATGGGGGGGATCTTTGCTCTCTCTCCAGCTCCCTGAAGGGAGTTTACAGTCAGGTGGGTGTCGAGCTTTTCTCCCAGGCAACCAGCTCCAGGACAAGAGGGCAGAGCCTGAAGCTGCCAGAGAAGGGTTAGGTTAGATGTTAGGAAGCCCTTCCTCATGGAAAGGGTGATCAGAGCCTGGACTGGGCTGCCCAGGGCAGTTGGGGAGTCCCCATCCCTGGAGGTGTTGAAGGACAGCCTGGCTGTAGCCCTGAGTGCCTTGGTCTGGCCGCTGGGGTGATGTCAGGTCCTAGGCTGGGCTGGCTGAGCTCAGAGGGCTTCTCCAGCCTCAGTAACTCTGGGATTCTGACTGGGGAACTTAGTCTCACTTCAAAACTCTCCATGTGAAGGTCTCGAAATGTCTGAGACACTCCGTGCGAGCTGTGCTGCAGGACTGTGGGCAAAGCGAAGGACAGCTGGGCTATGTGCCTCACCCCAGTCTGACGCTGGAAACCAGTGACTACTGTAGCCAGCGCCCTTTGTGCTCAAAGCAGAAGCTTTCAAATCTTTTCAGTTGTTTTCCCTAGTGCCAACAAGGATGGAGCTGGAGTTCCTGTGCCTCACATACGAAAATGCATTTCTCAGTCACCTCCTGATGGCCTCCAACAAACAGGTTGTGATCATATCAGGGATCTAGTGGCCGTCAGGGACAAACAGCCTCTCCCCAGAGTGGGTTTTGTCACCGACTCTGCTGCACGAGAAAAATGAGAGCAGAAGAGTCTTTCCTTGTCGCTGTGGCAGCAGGATGGGGGCAAGCAGTCCCTCTGACGGGCGGCTCGCAGGCTCTGCCCTGTCGTGGTCAGGGACTCTTCCTGACAAACCAGTTGCTGCTGCTGCTGCCCGAGCAGCATGTTTTATTCATGGCCCAGAGCATGCTCTTGGCTGTCTCGACACCAAGCAAGCGCAGCACCGAGCGGACCAGTTGGGTCCATCCCAGGAAATCATTTATCTCCCTTAGGGAAGTGCTGTGCAATGCCCTTAAGCCCTTGCTGATATTTAATGGGGCGAGCCTGATGCTTAAGCACCATCCCCTGCACTCAAGCCGTCTTGCTCCTGCGCTGCTCTGAGGCAACAATCGCTGGCGTTTGCGAAGGCTGAGGGGAAGGATTTGTTTAATGCAGCCCCAAGCCCCTGCCCTAATGGGTTGTTAATCCATACCCAGTGCATCACATTTGCCAGCTGATTCCCAGGGGTCCCCCGCATGCCTCCGTCCTCCAGACGTTTGCTGGCAGCCTGCGGTTTCCTGGGATCCCCGAGGGAAACGGAGCAGGGACTGTAATAATAACCCTGCACAGCCCCCTCCCTCCCTCCCTCCCCAAAAGCAGTTGGCAGCCAAAGCGATATGCACATTACTGGATTTATATGAAGTGCTGCTGAGCGAGAAAGATTTGAGGGGGTTTAACAGCTAGATGGGACCGAGAGATGATCTCAGAGCATTGGCTTGTGGTGCGAGGAAGGGCGAGAGCTTTAAAGTAACAGGAGAGGAGAAGCCTGTGGAGAGCTGAGGTGCCTTGTCCTCTCCCCATGGGGACCCTCAGCGCTCCCCGGCCACCATCAGGAGACGCAGCAGGACTGTGACTGCACCAGGAACTAGAGCATGGGCTACCTTGGAGTGGCCTCAGGTGACAGAACGGTTGGTAAATGGTGCTTATGGCCCAGTCTGCCCAGTTCTGGGGCAGAGTGGGAAACTCTGTTGTGTTTTCTCATGCAGACTCTCATCAGCTCCAGTGTTGGGAAAAGCCAGACCTCCCTGGACATGGAAAAGGGTTTTATCCACCCATCAGGCTTAGACCTGGTCAGGCCAGGCTGGATGTCTCAGTGCTGGGATTCACCAGCTCCTTGGTGAGGTTTACAGCAGATGCCCTGTGTGAGGCTGCTCTGTACTGATGAATTCCTGTGCCTCTGCAGGCTCTGATAACGCTGGCCAGATACAGCCTTCACCCCCAGGGGTGGCAGGTTTTGCCCGTACCCAGACCACTCAGACGCTGACTGGGAGCAGTCCCTGCTAGCAGCAGACTAACAGCTCTGCCAACAGCCCCAACAGCACAGTCAGAGCCCAGTTCTGCCCTGCTGTGCTGATTCCCCAGGGCAGAGATTCTTTCCAAGGCCTTGGCTGTACCTCTACCCTGCCCTGCAATACCCTTCACACCATCTCAGGGTCCCTCCTGGTAAAGTCTGTCAGTCTCATGGAATTGGAGCTCAACCCAGGGCATCTCAATTGAGCAAACTAGCACCTACTAGAAAGGAAGCTAAGAGCACCCACTAAACCCCAACCAAGCAATCAAGCCTCAACATGAAACCTAAATCACGTTCATCACGGGTGAGAAGCTGCAGGATTAACCCCTGTGGTTGCTCCTCACTCCCTTCAAACAGAAAAGCTTTTAATAGGTCAACAGATAAAAAAGCAGCCGCGAAAACATTCCTTATCTCCCCTGCCATGCCTGGGCTCTGTAACACAACTGATTCCTGCGATGTGCAGACCTACTCAAACAAGTTTATCTTCATTCGAGGAATAGTCATGCAGTGAGATTGCAATGTAATTGCCTTCTCACAAACCCTAACTGGAAATCTTCACATCCAGTCATTAGCTTTAAGACAGGCAGACAAGCAATTATATCTGAATAAATGACTGAGAAATGAATCCAGGAGACTCTCAGCCCTGATTCAACCTCCAGTTCACAAGCCTCAGTGCAGCAGCAAGCTGTCTGTCAGCTTTACCTGTACTAGGCAAGAGCCTTCACATGCTCCGCAATGGCCATCCTGACCACCCCAAGAGTCCCACGGGTGACCGCAGATGTCCCTGTCTGTGCTCCTGGAGTGGGCAAGCTACCTGCTGCCTCCCCCACGGGCTGGGATGGACCTGGGTAACCTTGGCAAAGTCCAGCCCAGGGCTCCGACACCTCCTGAGCATTTCACTCTTGGCTGAACTCCTCCTTCACCTCTTCCCTTCCTCTCTTTCCTCAGTAGGTTTATAAGCCTTGATGCTGAATGTGTGAAGTCTCCCAAACAGGTGAGCAATAAAATGTCGGAGACCTCCTTACAGCGGCTCAGACTCGTGGTTAGAGCACGCCGGCAGCAAGCCAGGACACTTGGGATCACTGCCTGGGTCCACAACAGACCTGCGTAGCGGCTCTGGGATGGGCAATCTGCAGGAGCTGGCCTGCCCTCTGCATGGTGCTTCAGCAGAGTCAGGTCGTTCGAAGCTCTCACTAGTATCCACACTAGCACCACAGCAGCACTGAAAGCCCTCCCTCTACTGGGGTCACCAACCTCCCTCTTCCTCACTCCCCTCTAAGCTGGAGCACCGCAACTGGCTGCTTTCCAAGCCTTTCCCAAGCAGGGCAGGTGAGCTGCCCAGCCACTCTTTCTGAAAGCTGTTTTTAAAAGCTGAGTGCGATACTCTCCCCACAGATCCTTCTCCAGGCTCTGCAGTTCATTGTCCTCCTGTGGGTGCCAGTGCCACCACACCCCTACTGAAGAAAGGGACACCAGGGCTCTGCCAGCCAGCCCGTGTTACCTATGAAATCAACTTGGGGGCTGCTGTTCCGTACCCACCAGGTCTACATTCCTGCTCCCCTCCTTGCCCTTCACAGTTGCAATGGATATTTTATCTTGTGTGACTATTTACTTAATGAAACACCGGTATTTGCAGCCCAGAGGGTATTTCCCCACTGGGAGGCTGGAATAACAGCTCTGCTCAGCACAGCACACCAGGCTGCGGGAGTACTAACAGCATCTTCACAGGGGGAGATGGCGGTGCTGGGGAGGAGGAGCCCAGGCAGCTGAAGAAATTGTTTGATTGTTTCCTGGTTGTGAAAAAAGTCAGTTGGTTATGGTGAGAGAAGAGGAGGAGGAAGAAGGCAGAGAAGGTGGAAGTGGAGAGGGGAGTTGAGCCTGCTGATGATGGGAATGACATCACTGGCACTAGCTTTGGGCAGATGGAAGCCTGGATTCCTGGTGAGGTGGGGCTGTGGGTGGTCAGGTCTCTCTTATCTTCCAAAGGAAGGGGCTTCCTGGATGCCTCCTTCCAATAGCTACAGCTCTGCCTTTATCTCCTGCAGAACCCCCCAGCTCCCATCTCATCCCCATGCACCAACGGGCCTCTCCACGTGCTCTCCATCTCCACGCTCTGAGCCCTTTCTGTAAGGCCCAGAGCCCGGTCTGGGTGACCCCAAACCACAGGGTCACCATCATCCCCGAGACCCCAGCTGGGTTGGTGACTCCAAGCCGAGCAATGCCCGTCGACCAGCAACAGCCCCAAGGAGCCACATCATGTGACCTCTCGTCACATGACCAGCGACCAGCACCCTGATTGGCTGACGTGTCCATATAAGCTCCTGCCCGTGCAAGGTGCTGGAAGGCCCAGGTTGGTCCTGCTTTAAGATGTTGTGGACCTGGTTAACGGAACCAGAGGGGTTGATGCAGCTCGGAAGCTCAGCTCAGCTCAGCTCAGCCATGTACTTTCTGGACCCCACAGGCCTCCACCGAGGTGCCGCTCCGGGTGGAGGGGATGCTGGGAGCTCTGTCAGTGCCTCCAGCAGCCACAGCCCTGCCCAGGCCCAGCTCATGGGTCCGGCCCGCCCTGCTCAGGACCTCCTGCAGAGGCCTTCGTAGGTTTGTGGTGACCCCCCTTTACGAGCAGGTTTGAGGGCTGTTAGTGCTGCCTCCCAGTCAGGGGCTGGCAGGGGTTTTCCAAGAAGGAAGATCTCTGTAGATTTGTGAATGACCCATGTGGAGGGGCTGCAGCAGCTGAAAGGGGACTAAAACCCCTCAGGGACAGGAAAGCCCTAGAGTCTGGTCTTCTGGCTAGAAAAATGAGGTGGTAGCCCTGCAGCTGGTAGTGCTGATGCACTGAAGTGCCTCTGTTTTACCATCTCTGAGGCAGAGCCAGTGCCCTGTGGTTGCTGTTTGGGTGGTGCTTTAGCTTTGCCCTTCCCAGCCCCAGCAGTGGTGCTGTGGGGAATGTTTGAGGACTCCAGGAATCCAACTAGGCTGCTGGGCTCATCATGGGAGGGGTGATGAAGAGCAGCCTATGGGAAGGTGATTGGAGGAAGGCAACACTGATTGGATAGAAACCTCACAGGCAGCATCAGGGCTGGGCAGAGGGTCCAGGCTGCTGTTTGGGGTTCAAGCTGTGTCTGGCCCTCACACTGCATTGTGCCACTGCTTCCCAGCACCTCCCAGTGCCAGCACCCCAAATGTGTCTTCCAGGCAGGTGTGGAATATGTAAATGTCAGTTGTATTTGCAATGCAATAGTGTTCGGAGACATTGAGGTCATTATGTATTAACCTGGCAGTGACACTGTTCAATCTTCCCAAGAGGTTGGAATCAAAGGGAAAAAAACATATTGAGCCCATTCCCAGGAGCGTGGCCTGTGCTTGTGGTTTTATAATCAGAAGAATGTAGCCTGTGTTTGTACTTGCTAGGTTAGGAGAGGGCCTTTCTTAGCCGTTTGTTTATTCAGAGGTTAATGCATTAGCTGTAAGGAACCTGCCAGCCCGGGCGCAGAACAGGAGCTCTTTTTCTGTCTGTCATGGCTAACCTGTCAAAACAGCAGTGGTTCAGCTTAGCACCCAGAAGTGCAGCTCAGTGCTGGTTTTTTTTTCCGGTTACTTGAACATCTTCCACTGAATAAACAGGCTGGAAGAGCCTGGTGTGTGCTCTTGTGTTGCTTCTGTGTGCCTACTTCTGGGCAGCACAGTGAAAGAGCGGTGACTTGGACAGTGCCTTCAGTCTTTCCTTTGCAAATAAGAGCTTGGAAATTGCTGCTGGAGGTCAGGAAAGCTCTTGCTGTGCCTCTGCCTGGGTTTGCAAGCTCCAGCTGTGTTAGCCAGCTGCTAGAAGAGGCTGTCCTGCTATTGCACAGATGTAGGGCTTGACCGTTGTGGGCTCTTGTGATGCCCTTTGCTGGTAGTGTTCCCTCAGCTTGTGCGTGTTGCAGTGTGGGTAGAAATGATTCTGATCCCATCCTCCGCATAAATACCACGAGGATTCCTTGGCTAATGTGATTAGAGAGGAGACCAAACAGGGAGATGGGCTCTGAGAGACAAAGCTCTTGGTGAAACATCATGGATGTCTCAAATATTTGCCAACACTTGCAAACACAAATATTTACGCCAGCAGCGTGAGCCAAGGCGTATTTTTACTTCAAGATGTATTAAATGTTTCCTTGAGTGTGCAGAATGCTGAACGAGCTCTTATATCACTCGCCGGCTCATTTTCCAGGCCACTGAATGCTCTCACTTATTTGGCAAATCTCACCGTTAACAGTTTTTCCTCTTCGGATTTTACTGCCTTTCCTGCTTTTCCTGAAAGCCTTGAGCAAGAAAGGAGAAATGGTTGCATCACGACTTTTCCCCAGGCAAGCAAAAAACTGTCTCCCTGCCCAGTCAAGTTATTTGTGGCCCTCCAGATTCCTTGTGAATCACACTTGCTGCAAGGTCACAAGTGGACGCGTGGACCTCATAAAGGACTTGTGCTCAACAAATCTGCTAGAGCCCCTGTGCTCCCCTTTTTCCAGTGGATTGGCTGACTGGTCCTTGTGTCCTCATGATAAGTGGTACGAGTTTTGGGGTTCATGGAGTGTGGTTTTGCAGATGGAGAACCACCAGCAGAACTGCTGCTGCTCCTGGGCTGCTTCCTTCTTCAAGGAACACCGGGACACCACAGGAGAAGTCTTTGATCTTCCTGAGACATCTGTGTTCCCCTTATAAACTCCTGTATTGTGCTCACCGTAAATGTGAGGCTCTTTTACAGCTCAGACACTGGCAGACAAATAAAGGGGGAAGCGGCTGGCGGTTCCCTCATAGAGAATGGAGGGGATTAATCGGTAGCAATAAAACTTCAGTCAGTCTGTTCCCCTGGATCAGAGGGGATTAGGCCAGGCACTGGTCAGTCATTGGGGAACAAGGACGTTTGTTTCGGGTGTGTTGTCAGCCCTTCAGAAAAGAAGTGAGGAGGCAAATGTGATGCCAGGGACAATTATGAAATGGTATCGTAATCCTTTCCCGAGCTGGCTGTCTGATGTAGACACAGTGAAAGCTGCACAGGTGTGCTTTTGTGGGAATAACAGAGGGCGAATGAGACTGGCAAAGGAAAAATGAGCCCACATGGTACCTCTGAAGCCCAGAGTTCATCCCGCTGGGCAGAGAGCAGGACTGGGTATCCTGGTTCTGGACATGGACTATGAAACTCTAGTGCCACCACCCAGGCCTGGGACCAAGGAGCCTTAGCAGATGGTGGCATCTCGCCTGTCATCTTCCTACTCTTTGGCTGTCTTCGTCAGACACTGCAGGCCCTCTGCTTGACGATGTAATCCATGCTGGCACTTGTGTTCACAGCCCCGTGTCTCCTGGGGAATGCGCAGCCCTGACCTGTGCTTCCAGCGCCATGTAAGACGCTCTTGTGCCTCCAGGAATGGCTGGGAGAAGGTCTCCTGCGCTGCCATGCTCTGTTCTTAATTAACCCTTTTCTTTTGTGACTGACAACAAAGATATTAATAAAGTTAAGAGAAGATTCTGGGGCAAACGAGCAGAACGCCTTCATGGTCCAGCGCCTGGGAAAGGCGAGGGAGGAGTGGACACATGGGCTGTGGAGATCTCTGCTCCCATTCCTCCCACTGCTGAGTCAGGGTTATCTCTTAGCAGACCCATGACTGTTCCAGAAGCTACTTCCCTCAGTCCCAGGTTGATTCAAAAGAATTGAGTCTTAGGGTGTTTATCATCATCCTGGTGTTCGGTGGTTAACCCTGAGCTGTGTTTCCTGCAGAGTGGCCCTTTCCCAACCTTGAGGCTGCAACTGTGGGTGTCTATAGTGTGTTCCTTCCCATGTTTGGCCAAGAAGAAGTGGAGATGTTGGGAGGAAACAATGCAGAGAGACTTTTCACATCAATGAGACACACACAGTGCTTTTGGCAGCACCGTGTGGGAATCTGGCATGGACTGTTGCTCATAAGCTCGAGACTCCCTTGTCTACAGCCACAAGTGGCACCTCCATCCCTTATGTCTGCAGCATTCATGGATCCTAAAAAAGGAAGATCTCACAGGAGACTGATAAAGGAACTAATGGTGCTCCAAGACATTTTCTTTAAGGAAAGAGGCCTTCCGAGTCCCTAAAAACAGTTAACTACAGGAGATGTGGATGTGGGCCATGGTTTTGTTGGCATGGAGCTGGTTCCTTGTACTTCCTGGAAAGCCGCGGCTGTTTTACACCCAGGAGGGACTGGAGCAAACCATGTGCTGTCCCTGTTTGTTGAAGTGTCTGAGGAGACAGCCCTTGCTGTGGCTTTTGCTGCAGTTGGAGATTCCTTTGCATCGGCGTGGAGCAGAGCAGCTTCCTGCGGGATTCTCTGGGGATCGCGACAGCCAAGAGGAGCCAGAGCTGAGTCCTTGCACCACAACGAAAAGGTCTGTAAATTAACATTTCTATTGTTTTTTCTCCTTGGTTTTGGAACTGAAAGCGAAGCGTATGGGCCGGGTTCGTTTGCTCACCCAGAGGAGTGATAAAGAAAGGCTTGTTCCCGCCAAAAACATCAGTCCTCGATGGTTCTTGTTTAATGTAGGAAAAGGGAATAACCCAAATCTCTAGTTCAAGATACACCTTCAAATTTGGAGAGCTAGGAATCTCTGGCAGGGTTTCTTGTTTGCTAGAAAAACAAACAAAAAAATGTTGTTTTCTGGCCAAAAAGCCCAAGCTGTTTGCTTCTTCTCTCTCTCTGTTTTTCCCCTTTTCCTTTTGGTGTTGTTCTGGGGCTGTTTCTGAGCAGCTCGGTAAGGAGGACACGCTGGGAAAACACAGTGCCAGCGGGGTGGTTGGAATGCAGCTCCGGACCTCCTCCCCACAGAGGAGGAGGAGGCTGGTGGGCTGGGGGAGTCTGGGTCATGGAGCAGAGGGCAGGCAGAAGACAGCTCCTCTGTTCTGCTTGCGTGTCCAAAGCTTCCCAGCTGAGGAGAGGAACTGGTGTGCGCTGGTCCTCTCATTGGTGTTCTCTGCTTCCCCTTTCATCCCCATGTGTCAAACAGCTTGTCGGCTTTATTGTAGAGGGCTGAGGAATTTGAACTGCAGGCCCAAGTGCCTCAAGTGTCTTTTGAAAGCTTGCAGGAAAGTTTGGTGCTGCCTGGAGCCAGCACGCTGGTGGCAGCTGCTCCAAGAGAGCCTGGGCATGAGATGGTCGTCAGCAATTTCTAGTTGGCTCAAGAGAGGAGCATCTGGCTTGAGAGATGCAGAGACTGTTTTGGTCCCACTTTGGAGTTTGTTGGATTCTGGGAGGTGCTTGGCCATTGTGAGAGAAGCTGTCTAGGGAGGCATGGAGGTCCAAGCAGGAGGACTGGTGGATGGCCCTGCTCTGGAGAGCAAGGGGGCCATGACAGATGGTGTGATAGTTGCTGAAGTTTGGCTTTGATATGTATGTCCCCACTGGGGAACCTCTGCTGAGTCCCACTTCCCCTGCTGTAAACCTGTAACCAGAGCTGTGGGAATCCCAGTCCTATTGGGACATCACTCTGTAAGGGATATCCTTTACTGATGGGGAAGCTGAGAGTTGGCAGTGGTGGGGCTTGTCAATGGCAGAGAGTGCAGAAACAAGAATCCTGCATTCAGGCCAGCCTGGCCATCACTTTACTTTCAGGCTAGGCAGGGTTCCAGCATGACAGTTTACCCAATTGGGGGGCAAAGCAAAGCCTGGCTGTGCTGCAGCCTGCAGACCTCTGTGTTTCTGATGAGATCCAAGAGCAGCAGCCCTCTGGGGAGGAACCTCAGTTGCTGGTGGTGGCTGGAGATGGAGTCTAGGATGCTGGGAAATGCAGTCTCCATGGTGCCTTGCTACTGCTGAGGACCACAGCCACGTTAGGTTTGTTCCACACAAATTTGGGTGCTCCTTTGGCTTCTCAGCAAGTGGCATCTCATGGAGAATAACGGTCCCAGTGAAGGCCCATTGAAGTCAATGGGAGTCTTTGTGTTGACGTCAATGAGTTTGGCCGTGGTTCCATGCGTGCGGCCCTCCTGCTGAAGAGAAATGAGCAGCAAATCTTCTGTCTGCATGAGGTATTCTGTTGCATCATTCATTGTCTATAACCACAGTTCAGCTGGTTTTGTATTGCTGCTCTGACAACTGGAAGTGCTTAAAAGGGAGGGAGGAGAAAGGTTTGACCCTGTCCTCACTGCCCAGGGTCTGTCACCAGGATACCCCTGATCACAGGCAGCTCTCCTAGTCAGAGCCTTCAGTATCCCTGAGCTTCTCTGATTCAGAACTTCCCAGTGTTAGAGCATCTGGGGAGGAGGGGGTTAAGGTACCTGGTCCTTCACCTGTGGGGTGGGAGGTGTCAGCAGGGACTATGGGATGCTCTTGTGGCAGTACTGAATGTTCCATCTGGGAATGAAACTGGTTGCTTCTGTTGATGTTGTGTGTGTTTTGGTGCCTGGTGAGAGCTCAGGGGCTGCTGGCCTTTGGGTGTGACGTACCCAGTGGACCGGAGGTACTCTGCAGACAGGGCAGTGGGTGAGCATGGGCTGTCCCAGCAGTGCTTCCACTTGGCACAGCCCCTTAACAACAATCACCTGGGCTTATTTTTGTATCGGTCTGTGCCCCTGTTCTCATTGCTTGGACGTGGTGCCCTTCCCCTCGAGTTGACTGGTGACTGAAGAGCTGAGTGTTCCTTTGAGTTGCCAGCAGTGGCCACGGAGAGGCTGCTTCAGCCCTAGGTGCCAAATGGGCTTGGATTTTACTCTTGCTTCTCTCCACTGCCACCACTTGCTTCTGTCCCTTGAACCAAGTGCTACCTTGTGGCCATCAGTGGATTTCAAGTTAACCCCGCCGTGCCTTGGAAGGCAAAGCCCACTGTGGAGCGGCTGCGAGATCAGTTGGCATGTGAGGCAAACCCAGAGCTACTCTGGGAACCCAGAGCAGTGTCTTTTAACTGTATAAATCCATGTCGTGCTGACAGGAGGGTGTGTGTGCATGCGGGCAGGTGCAGCGAGCGTGCTCGTGTGTGTTGACAGAGGGAGGGGGCTTCGTACAAAAGGCAAAGGTGTAGAATTTGAGGGTTGCCATGGATACAGGTCAGATGCCTTTGTTCTCCCATCGTGATGCAGCTTAGGGAGATGAGAGATGCTCCGGCTTTGTGGGAACGCGAGTGGAGAACCTTTGTTAATTGTTTTATTGATATGTGAAGAAGAATGCCCATACATTTTATTTTTTGATCAAAGTTTGAAACAAAAGGCAGTGGAAGAAGGCACTCTCCAGGCATGTGTGTTTGAACTTGCTGAGAGCCTTGGGAGCGACTCCGTTGAGTGGCGTCAAGGGAAATCTCATCGTGGCCACAGACAGCCCCACTGTGCAGCCACAGAGCCACTTGTCTGCAGTACCTCTGCCCTTACAGAAGCCTGATGGCTTCATGCCCTGCCTGCGTGTGCGGGAGAGCACACGTGTGTGTGCTCCTGCCTTTGCTTTTCCCTTTTAAAACCTCCTTGCCGACGTTCTGTAGTCACAGACTGTTTGATTCGGTGCTGAGGAGGAGGTTTCAATCCAGGATCCATATGGGGCCCGTCAGTTGCGACTGGATTCATTTTAAAGTCCTTGTTAAGTCCAACAAAAAGCCAAAGATTAGAGCTGATATGTTGGCTCCTCTCCAGATCCTGATCCTTGAACGGCTGCCTTGTGACTGCCGGGCGACTCGCTCGCTCCCCTGTTTCTTCTTGCTGCTCTTCTCCCTTTCTAATCGCTTCCCAAATTTGGGTTTATTACGATTAGTTGAAAGGCAGGTAATCAGAACCATGTATGTTTTTGTCTCACTCTCAGCTCTTTGTGGTGCCAATCAGATCATGTCTCTTTGTTGGTTCAGTAAGTCCATTTCAGTGTCTTGACCAAGCAGTGTCAAAGCCTTGGCAGGGCTGCAGCCGTTTGGGATAATGTTTTCAAAGCCCCCAGCTAGCAGATCTGCTCCTGGCAGCAAACAGCCATGTCTAGGAGAACAGCAACATGGCTCTTGTCTGTGAGCTGGGAACACACTTTACTGTCTGCTAGAGCCAGGACTGAGGCTTCCCCTTCCTTTGGCCCTGAGGCCCATTGTTCAGGGCTTGTTGTTGTGGTGGCTGGGGTGCCACAGTGGGTGGGGAACATCTCTGTGAATGAGAGGTCTGGCACTGAGCATGGGGCTCCACCTGGGATATGGTGTCTGGCTGTCTGACCTCACTGCCTGTCTCTGCAGATACTGTGTTGAGGTCATGCCAAAGAGATCAGTACAAGGACAGCAGGAGCTTTCATGGTCAGTTTCTTCTGTCCCCTGTGGTCCAGCTGCATTCCACCGCTGGAGATCTCTCCCAACCTGAGCTCCTCCCTCCTTTCACACCGCAGCACACAGCTTGGCTCTGTGAGAGCAGATCGCTCTTGACAGCCTGGACTGTGAGTGA
The DNA here is from genome assembly GCA_013400115.1 of Rhinopomastus cyanomelas. NCBI lineage: Eukaryota > Metazoa > Chordata > Aves > Bucerotiformes > Rhinopomastidae > Rhinopomastus > Rhinopomastus cyanomelas. The sequence continues at coordinate 429,217 of VXBP01004268.1, forward strand.
AGCAAGAGAGTGCCAGGAAAAGAGACCAGAGCTCTCTTAAGAGCTGCATGGGATCAGACAAGGAGAGGGAATGGATGTGAGGAAAGGCAAGGGAGATTGGGGGTACTTTGTGCCAAAACCAGAAGACTGAGCAGAAAGGGAGCTGGGGACACGTAATTCTGCTAGTCCAACCTAAGCTCTTGCACTGACGAGGCCTGAGAAGATGGTCCTGCTTTGCTGCTGAGTTGTGCCTCATTTGGAAGACCCTCAGGAAAGCCTGTGTCATCCTCTCCACTCAGGGCATTCCATGAGGTGAGGACATGGAGCTCTGGAGGAGGGTGCCTGAGGTATGAGGAGGGTGAGGTGAGGCAAAGAACCTGCAGGGCTGTGGAGCTGCTAGAGCCTGATTCCGAAACTGGAGGCGGAGAAGAACCTCAGGACCATTTAAACCAGAAGGTGTGGAGGCCAAAGCCTTAAAGGCCCAATCCTGTCTGTCCCCAAGGCCAGGATGAAGCAGCAGATTGCTCCTGCTCCAGCGTGGGAAAGGCTGTCCACATCTCGGCACGGCCACCAGTGTCTGAGAGATCTGTGAGGAGCGGTTTGAACAGCATCTGTCGTGGGGGCTGTGTGCAACAAGGGGCATTAAAAAGCCATCACGGATCGTATTGTCCATACATTAATTTAAAATATACATAGCCCCATATAAAAAAAATGACCCGACACGTAATAATGGTGCCGCTGAGCTCGGTGGCAGGACGAGATCTTTTCAATATGGGATGCAACATGCACTTGGACCAGGCAGCGGGTGGATGTGAAACGCCTGCGTGTGAGATGCATCTGGACCAGGAACAGCTTGCAAAGCCATTCAGGGGAAATACTGCAAGGAGTGAGGGGCGGGAACAGGCTTGTTCTGTCTTTGTGCTTGAGGCTGCTTTAACTGTAGGCAGTCCCACAGCACAGGCTGGTGACCCCCTACAGACAGTGTAGAAAGGAGCCAGCCGAGCCCATTCTGGGCAACACCATCATCTCACTGCTCCAGTGGCCAGCTTATGAAGAGGAGTATTAAAAGGAACCAGGATTTCCATTCACTCCTGCCAGCATTGACCTTGCTGATAATTCCTCTGCACCGGCAGGTTTGCTGACAGGCTCTTGGCCAGGACCTGCCAGCACACAGTGTGAACACAGGCTGGGGTCTCGCAAGCAGCAGGCCACAGCCTTCCTCCTGCTCCGCACAGTCTCCTCTTTTCCTGGCTCCGACTCCACACACGTCCCTGCCCAGCCCCCGACCCCAGCAACACACTCCTTTCTCACATCCATCCCAGTGCTTCCGCACAGGACTCTGCCCACCAGAGTCCCCTCTCCTCTTGGCTGCAGCATCCTCTGCCCTGTCTGAAGACAGCCAGGTGCGCACCTAGACTGGCTGGAACATCCTAGCTGGAAGCGCCATCCCAAGGACAGCTGCTCAGTCTGGGTGGTGGGTTGCAGGGCCCAACACACCTGGTCACTTTCCTTGGTCCTTGTGCCTGGTCACACATCAAACCCCAAGAGTTTGATTCCCTGCTACAGACAGGCCATTGGGGTTCGTGCTGGAAGATGTTTCTAGCTTTTGGAAACACCATCTGGGATGGTTTGCTATAAAAGTTGTAGTGTCTCGGTGCTGTTGGAAGTGGACGCTATCCACAGCACTTCCCCTCCTAACAAGAAGCCAAAGTTCATTCATTCTTTGGAGAGGGAAAGGGGGGAAAAAAAGAAACTTTCAGTGTTTGGTCTGAAGCCCGTGGAACAGCTCAGCTCGGCTCTGCTCGTTGCTGGCCCCCAGCATCCCCCTTTCCTGCCTTGCTATAATGGGAGCTCAGAGGCCAGCGTGGAGACGCGGAATCGGCACGCTGGGAAATCAGCGGGATGTGAGCAAAGCGCCTTGGATAACATCCACCCCAAGCACAGCCTGAGCTGCAAGGCGACCGAGAACAGCAAAGCTCTGAAGTCTGAGAAATAACATTTCACTTCTCCCTGTCCCCCAGTTTCTTTTTCCACTCGTGCTCCTGCCCGCGCACACACCTGGCCTCCAGTTGCCGCATCCAAAGAACGTGGAAAGCCCCGGTCCCTCAGCACCTCTAAACCCCAAGCTCCAGCTTGGCTGAGCCTGTGCTGGGGCTCCCCTGCTGCATTTGGAGCTCAGGCTGGTTTTTTTCTGGTTGTGGGACTGTGACTTTGCTGGGCTGGATCTCCAAAACCAGCTGAGCTTGGCCCAGCGTGAAGAGACACCCATGAGCATGGCCTGAGCATCTCTCGCTCCAAACTCCTTCAGTTCTGAGATTAGGCAGAAACTCAAACAAAAGAAGGCAGTTGCTGGAGAGGACAGGAAGCAATTACAGACCACCCTGGAAAGGCAGGACAGCTCACAGCTTGTGTGGCTGCTGCTGCTGCTGTTCAAACAACAACAGCCCCCAGGCCGGGAAGGGCAGGAACATCTTTGAAGCCCAGTGCTGGAGTGAGGTGCGCCTGAGGAGGGTTAGTGCAGAGCACCCCAGTGCGAGGGCCGTGGGCTCTGCCTGCGAGGGTCAGGAGGGTCCTGCTGGCAGGAGAAGGACAAACAGGATGGGCTGGTGGTTCCAAAGGGAGCTCCTGGTACTGAGCCAGCGAGCGGACCCACGCGGGTCAGGAGGAGGGTGGCCCTCAGGATGCCTTTTCCATCTGCGAGGCCATTCTGTGGTGGGATTTTTTTCCTTCACCATGGAGGGGGAAGCTGGGGGGAGGCATTTTCAAGCTGTTTTCGCCAGGATATCCCAGCTACGCCTGACAGCTGGTTCCCATTGGGCTCCTGACCAAAGGCAGTCTCCAGCAAGGGTGGGAGTGGGCGGGAGTGGGGGAAGGGAACCTAGTAACGATGAGGACGAAGAAGAGGAAGGATGAAAGGCACTTAAATGTGGAGGGTGGAACTGAACCAGGAGGACACTCAGTGGGAGGGGCTGGTGAGGCTTTGAAGCTCCTCACGATGGGGAGCCTCCTTTAAACCCTACACCATATTGGTACAAGGTGGGGGAGGAGGGTCTGTCTCCCTTTCCCCTCTGAAATGCTGCAGGAGGTTGAGACCCCTGCTTGGGATGGCCTGTTGCTGTCCATTAAGCATTCTAAGTGCTTGGCCATCCTTTGTGGTCTTGTGTCTCTCTGGTCCGTGTGGGAATGGGAGGTTTCCAAAGATACCTTCTTGGAGATTGAAAGGGTACAGGGCATGGGGTAAGGGCCTTGAGGGGCGGTGTCAGTCACAGCCCTGTGTCAGTGGGTGTTCAGGTGAAGGATATATGAACAGGAGCCACTACATCCCAAAACCCTGTTGTCAGGTGGTGATTTGGTGCTACAGCTCCCTTGATCCCAGCTCCAGAGGGGATGGTGGCTTCAACTGCCACCTAAGGGGCTCCATCCATCCCTGTGTCCATAGGTCCCCTCTCCTGCAGGGGCAGAGGCCGCTTGTTTCTCTGAGGAGAAATCTTGTTTTGTAAGGCTCTAGGAGAACAACCTCTTCCTTCCCTAGTCAGCCCAAACAAACTCTCCCTGGAAAGCCAGACTAGAGCAGTTTATTGCCTTACATCTAGCTAGCTTCAGAGCATTGGGGTGTCTAATGACAGCCAGAAAGTGAAGATACGGGAACCTCAGCAGAACATGGCCAGCAGACACCTGCCCTTGGAGCACTGGGTACATTCCTTAGTCAGCTGCACAGCCCAGGGATGGCTCCCGCTGGAGCAAATGACCTAATCCAAACGTGAATCACTTCAGAGCAACGGAAGAAAAGTCCAGCAAGCTTTGTTCTTCCCCCCTGGCTGGACCTTTCAGCCCTCAGAAGGGTTTGGAGCTGGGGCTGGACAAGGGCACCCTGGTTCCTTGTCCCTCCTCGGTGCACAGGCTGTAAATCTCTAGAGGAAAAAATACTCTGTCAGGGCATTGTTCGTCCCAAGGCTGCCAGGAAATTGGTGCGGTGACAGGCATGAGGGGACACACAGAAAACAATGGGAGCAGAACCTGAACAATAACACTCGGGGTGGGGGGGGGTGTGTATAACAAATTATTTCTGACAGAACTAGTTGAAGGTTCAGCATAGTCTTTGTGCACTTGATCTACCTCAGCTTCTTTCTGCAGTTGTATGCTGGGTGTTCCTGGGACTCTTGGGAGTGATCCTGAGGTTCCCAAGTCGCTCCCATCCAGGAGCTGCAGCACCTGGAGGTGCTGTCGGGAGATCTACAGGTGCTGGGGATGCTGTGACCAACTGGGAAGTCGAATATGATGTTAATTAAAACTGCCCTCTGAGCAGTAATCTTCTTGTCAAGTTTTAATTAAGCACTGATAAAAGCTTAGCATGGAGGGGCTGGGGGATGTTCCCAGTTTCCCCTCCTGCCATCCAGTGCTTGTTGGGATCACGTTGGGGTTATAGCAGGTCATCTAATGTGTTAGGGTCAGGGAAATCTCACTGAAGAGCTATGAGAGGAGCCTCTTAGTCTCCGCTGCTGTTTCCCTTACAAGAAGGGGTGAAGTATCACTGTTTCCTTGAGTGTCACTCTTGCAGGGGCCTTTGCAGCCCTCCTTCTCAACACCCAACTGGTTGTTGGGGATGGGTCATGCTCTCAGTGAAGGTAGATTTTCTGCTCTTGAGGCAGAAAACTCAGGATAAATACCAAGTCAGGGCAGTTGTCATTTTTGGCTGTGGGGCAGGTGGGTCTGGGAACATCAGGGCACCCTGTGCATTCCTGTCTTCCCACAGCAGGGTCACCTCTTTCTGTGGGTGGTTACCAACACATGGATCTGTTGCTTGAGCCCTTGGCACACTGATGAGGATATTCTGTGGAAAAAACAGGGTGTGAGTATCTGGGAGCAGGGATGGGGCCTTCGAAGTGTAGGAGAACCAGGACAGATGGGTTCAGGGTTTGGTTAGCATAGGAACGGGGTGAGGGAGAGCCTGGGGTGTGCTGGGTGTCCAGCAGAGGGTTAGCAGGATGGGGAGGAGGACACTGTCAGATGGGAGTGATGTGGAACAGCAGGATTAGCAATGGCAGAGCCTTGGGGGAACTAATGAAGGTGGGTTCTCACACAGGAGAGGTGCACAGCTCTGGCAGGAGGGTTGTGGTGGCCTTGGAGTCACAAGAGCTAAGCTCTTCCCTTCCCACTGCGGGGGTGACATTCCTAGAGAATTCTTTCTGTCCTTGGGAGGCAGCAGAGAAGCTTTATCATAAAGATGGTCAGTTAAGGGTCTGTGGCTGCAACACTGAGAAGGGAGGCTGTGCTGGAGCAGCAGCTCCTGCCAGCCCGGGCCGCGCAGTGGGAGGCTCTGCTCTGCCCTTGTCAGACTGTGGTTAGCGGGGAACGAGGAGTCCGTGTGTTCAGGGAAAATGTTCTCGTCCCAACACTGCAGGAGTAAATTTTCTTCTCTTAGAAAACCTTTTTGCCTGGATAATATCTCTCTAAAGTGAACCCAATGAACCCCATTGGGGTCTGACTCTCCTTACTCTCATTGTTTAACAAGGGCAGGTTGGAAATTGGTGTTTGCAGTCCTGCAGATGGCTCCGGTGGCTCCTTTTTTCCATGCCAGACAATACCGTTTTGCAGCAATTATCTCAATCGCTGACCGTAGATTAAGCTGGAATACATTTGGCCAAATAGCTCCTCGCTATAACTTTCTGTCGATATTTCCATCATGAAGTTGACATTTCCCTCTGAACTGACAATTAAACTGGGTTATAATCATTAGTTTTAACCTCTGTTGGTTCCATTTTGGACTCGTTTATAGGCACCGCATTTCCCACTCAGACTGTGTCTCACCTAAGCTCTTCACTGTAGTTTTACGGTCCCAAGCCAAAATGAAGGCATTTCCCTTATTAACTTCCAGCCTCATGCAATGCCTTTAAACCATTACAGATACTCTCTGAAATATCTCAGGGCCAGATCCAGTGCACAAGTGGAATTAAGCACAGAGAGCCTCAACTGCTAACTAAACCAGTCAAAACGTTTTTCTTGCCTCCGGTTTGTCAGCTCAGGGCAGGTACAGCACCTGCACTGAGGATCGCAACGTCGTTAAGTGATGCTGCTTTTCAAATTAATTTGACTGTTCCCAGATTGGGACAGCTCCACCTCTCCCCAGCCTCAAGATTAGAGCCACAGAGGTGATGAAAGGAGAGGAACATCTCCCTCATGAGGAAAGGCTGAGGGAGCTGGGTCTCTTGAGCTGGGAAAAAAGGAGACTGAGGGGTGACCCCATGAATGTTGGTAAATATGTGTCAGGAGGATGCAACCAGGCTCTGCTCAGGGGCACCCAGTGACAGGACCAGGGGCAGCCGCTGGAACAGAGGAGGTTTCCTATCAATGTGAGAAGGACCTTCTTCCCATCCCAGTGAGGGTGGCAGAGCCCTGTCAGGGGCTGCCCAGCAGGGCTGTGGAGTCTCCTTCTCTGGAGACGTTTCAAACCCTCCTGTCCATGTTCCTGTGTGACTGGATCTAGGGGATCCTGCTGTGTCAGGGGAGTTGGACTGGCTGGTCTTTCAAGGTCCCTTTCAATCCCTAATGTTCTGTTATTAGGCACTGAGGGGCTTGGGGAAGTGTCTTTCCATCATGCCCCAGGCTTCGAGTGTCCCATTTTCCCAGCAGTGCCTGTCAGTCTCTTGCAGTTTGTTTTAGAGCTAATGAATTCAGGAAGGTTCCCATGTATCCGTCCTCCTCCTCAGCTCGTCTGGGAGCCTGCTCGGCTCTGGTGGCCCAGAGTGTTTCTAAGAGGTGGTTTCTTCACCCCAGTCAACAAGATTTGTTTTGTATAGGTGTTTTCATCTGCTGGGGAAAGAAAAAGCCTCAAGAAAACCCACCTGGAATAAATGGTCAGCACAATGGAAGTTGGCATGGCTGTGCTGTGGAGAAAGGGGTGTGTCCACCCTTTCTCCACAAAAAAAATGCATTTACCGAAAGTGCTGCTTTGGGGACAGTCAGAACTGTCGGTGAATTAGGGCCAAACTGGGTGAGTAGAGTAGACTGGAAAAGAAATGAAGGGGAGGGAATGGGGTAGGGGAAAAAACCCCAAACCCTTGGAAAAGTCAAAACCTTTAGTCATACTGTTTTCTGAAATGGGTTTGTTTTTGTTTTGAACTCACACTGAGAAACATGACTTTGAGCTGAAGTTTAAAGAGACAACCCTGCTCGCTGCTCTTCTTGGGGTGGGTGGGAACAAGCTGAGCCCTGCCTCCCTTTTCTGTCTTTGCCCCAAACCCCCAGGTATAGCCCATCTCCAGATTGATGGGGCAATGCCAGTCCCCAGCCGTGGTGTGGGGAGCTGCCCTGCAGAGCCAGCGCCACTCCCCACTCCCCATCCTGCCTTATCACTGTCCCCCCAACCCTTCCCACTGTGTTTATTCCCACTGTAAACTTCTTTGCCACGGGGTCTGTCTCTTGTTGCCTGTGTTTTGAAGCCCTGTCCCTACTCATGGCTTATCTGTCCACACAGCGATAATAACAACCAACAACCCTCTTTGCTTATATCACCATCTCTTTTAAATGTTCCCATAATCTAAACCAGCCCTTCTATCTCATCTTCCTTCCTCCGGGCACCAGCGCCTGGTCTATGGGATGAACACTAGTGGCCCCGACTCACACGCAGAGGTTGCTGCCTGCACTTTGGGCTCCTTTCCCTTGCAGCCCAAATGTGCTGCCAGGCTCCTGTGAGATTCCCATACCTAGGCAGTGCTGGTGCAGGAAGCTGTTGCTCTGTCTGTGCTTTGGTGGACCTTTGGCATCAGGAGTGGAGCCTGGCCAGGGAGCAGACATCATGCTCACTCCAGCATCTCCCATCCCCTGGCACATGAGGCTCCAGCTCTGGAAGACCGGGTGAGGTATGTTCAGGCACAGACTCTGCCTTGCACACACCTGGCACCTTGCTTGGGGCTGGCGGGTGCTGCTGTGGAGATGGAGCATCCCTGACCTCCGCCCTGATCCTCCAGCACCCACAGCAGCAACATCTTTGAGCTGCTGCCTGTGGGCTTGGGTCTCTGTGCTGGTGGTGGGGACCCATCCCTGCAGCTACCCGTGAATACACATACGGCCACACGTGTGCCTGGCGTGAGCAAACACTGCCCTGTGGGTGCCGCCCTGCCTGATGCTCATCCTCACATGGGTGCATATTCAGGTCTGGGTGACATTAGTATGGGATTATCTGGTACCACTGGGTACCACTGTGCTCCTGGTGGGGTATCTTTCCTCCCTCTTTGGTTTTACCCACCTGTCCCTCACCTCCGTGTGCCCAGGACCCTCACGGAGGGTCTGTGCAGGCACAGAGCATTCATGTGTCGTCGGTGCGATCAGCAGTAGAGGAGGCAGTGCTGCTAGGGACTGAAGGTCAGCAGAAGGACATCTCAATTATTCTGTGTCATCTGCGAGGAACTCGGCTCTTGTCAGAGTCCCAGCGGAGAGCAATGAAACAGTAACTCGGCTGAAGGAAAAAAGAAAGTGGGGAAAAAAAGGGAAGGAAAGGAGGGGGTAAGGAAAAGGCGCATGCAGTGTGCACAGAAGCTGAGGTCACTGGGATTGACAGCTGCTGGGAGATATCTGTGTTGCGTGTGCCGAAAATAACACCTTGCTGGGCTGCAGACCTGCGTTTTCAATTAAACGCTGGGCAGTGAAGAGGGGGAAGAAAAAAACCTCCGTGATAATTTCAGAGGAGGGGGAAGGAAATGGAAAACAGGCTCGTGAAGGAAGGCAGCCTCTCTGCTTCCAGTAAACTGATTTCCTCAGGGCTGTCCTGCATGTTGCTGCTCCCTGGCTCTTATCTTCACCTCACCCTTTTGAAACCCTGGGAAACTGGAGGCAGTGGCCAGAGAAGTATCTCTGGGCGGGGAGAAGCCGGGAGAGCCAGTCCCTTGAATCTCCCTCCCGTTGTGGGAGGGATAACCTAGTCCCAGCAGGATGCAGGCAGCTCCAGTGACTTGTGCTTGTGCTGTGCCCATGGGATGCCTTGGTTAAGCACAGCTAATTGGCAGCCCTGAGATTTCCCGGCCCCAGGGCTCAGGGCTGTTTGGGGTTTTGGCATGGCAGGGTGGCTGCTGACCCTGGCTGGGCTCATGCAGAGCCTGGCGATGCAGTTTCACCTGCAGATGATGTTTCCTTGCTGCCAGTCTCTGCATCAGATTCTCCAGGTTATACTGGTGAAACCACATCTGACTTTGTTGTGCTCCTCCTTTAGTGTCTGCTGCACTTCTCTGTCTCCTTTCCTGTCTGGGGGACTCAAAGCTGTCTCTTCCATGTAGTTCTTCAGTGCAATGGGGACAAGAAAGTGTTTCCACAGGGAAAAATCCCTTGGCCTGGAGCAAGGGGTGGGCTGATCTGTCTGAGCCAGCGTGTAAGGATTTGCCTGCACGTAGCTGTGCTGGTATCACCAGCATCCCCTGCCAAGGGGGCTGGATTGTTTCAGCCCAGCCCACAGCTGAAAGGTCAAGAGCAGACTCTCATTATGGCTGCTGTTTTTAGGCAGGAGCCAGTATCAGCGTCCCCATTACAGCTCATTGACATGCCCCTAGATGGGGAGGAGTCGCCCCGCAGCTAAGCTGGGGCAACTCCTGCTTAGGGGTGCCCATGAGCTCGGGGACTGTAGAAGGAGATGGGTAAAGTGCCTCTCACCAGCCAACCCTACATGCATTGTCTTGTAGAAGGGCAGGAGGAGTTGTCTTCTCCTTTGTGCTCTGTGTGTTGGAGAGGCGAATAGAGCAAGTGGCCAAGGGGTCATCTGCTTTGCAGAGAGATTCTGCTCCCTTTCCCCCAGTCCCAGGTCTGTGCTGGGAGCTGTGCTCACACATCGTAAAGCAGACCTGCTGCTGCACTGACAGGCTGCCCTGGACCACAGGCCCACTGATTTTATGCACCAAGAAACAGAGAGGTTTGCAATGAGCAGCAGGTGCGGTGGGAGCAGAGGCAGGTATTTCACCTCTGAATCCTGGTCCCGCTGCCTCGCAAGGAGCTGAGCAGGGGGCTGAGGAATTGCAAACACATCAAGCCCCCAGCTTGTTGGCAGACTTCTTGCCTGGCTGTGTTAGCTGCTCAGCCGATGAGTTGTTTAAGTGGCCTTTTTATTGTGCTTCCTCTCCAGTTGCTCAGATACACTGATGGTGGGAGGGTCTGCTGGGCTGCCTTCTCCAACCTGTTCCTGGCAGACCCCTTTGGGGCTGGTGGAACTGGGCCTGCAGGTCACCTCCTTGCATGCTCTGTGAATTTGTATCACGGACCACCTATGGTGATTGGACTTGATCTTCGTTTTATGAATCCTGAGAACCTGAGTGTGAGTGTCCTGCACTGCTCCCACAGCCTGGGCAACTGTTCCTTCCCCTCAAAAAGCTGTACCTGAGATGCCAAAGCATTTAACCACAACTGGTGGGATTCGTGGCCGGGCATCGCTTCTCTGCTTCTCCCAAGCTTTGTCCAGGAGCTGCAAAGCTCCCACAGAGCATATTTCCATGGAGCAGGGAGCTGAGGTCTCATCTCACAGCATCTTTAGGCAGGTTTTGCAGCTCAGTGGGGCTGGGGTCCCCTCCTGTGGTGGGTGGGAAGGGCCTCTGAACACAAACTTCCTCACTCTTAAGCCAGTCTGTAGGTCCAATTCATTCAAGGTTGGGAATCGCTGTCCCTCTGAGGCGCTCTCGGGGTGTTGCCCCTTGGGGAGGTGGAGCAGACTCTGCTGAGCAGGACCAGCAGGATGGCGAGACACGAGCACCTGGAAAGAATTAACGCATCCCCTCAGCAAGAGCTTGTACGGAGAAAGAACAAAGCAGGCGAGGCAAAACCAGAGCAAGAACAAAATGGTGCTAGTGGGAAAAGGCATTCCTGCTGCTCAGCAAGGGGGATGGAGCTGGGGCTCAGCACAACTGCGGGGCTAGGGGGGCGAAGCTACTCCCTGCAAGACAATCAACCATTCTCACAGTTTCTTCTCTGTTCCCTTCTGCCTCTGATTTTTAACTCCTTTTTGTCTTTGCCTTCCTGACTTTATCCCATCCCTCTGTTCTCTCTCTGTTCTCGCTGATTTTTTCTGTGCTCCCATTGATATCAACTAGTAGTCAATCTGGAACTGGCCTTTAGTTTGAATTTGAGTCGTGTTTGCAGGGGATGCTGTTCATGTGGTCCTCCGGTGGGCTGGGGGAGCTCATCCCCTCTAGGCCATGTGGTACCTGCTTCCCCAAGAGCTCCTTTAGGAATAAATATCATTAATAGCCTCCTGGCTGACTGATGCTTGTGGCTGCCAGGCCTGATGGCACCAATTGCTCCAACAAAAAACACAAGGAACTGCATTGCTCAGGAGAGCTTTCCTCCTGCACATCCTCCAGGTGTGTTGTGTGGAGGTGTGCTGGGATCGCTGAGCTGAGAGCCCGACCCTGCACTGGGCTAGTCTGGTTGGCAGCCATGAATACATCTTCCAGGAGTGTTTGTGTCCTGAGTTGTGTGTTTGTGTAGAATTAGTAGCATTTGCATTACCCGTTCCTCTCTGACTGTACCAGAGGTTTGTCTGAGCCTGGCTCTGGCACTGTTATCACACAGAATTCCAGGAGCAGAGAGCAGAGGCTGTACCCCAGAGCTCCTGGACCTCAGAAGCTGCTGTGCAGCAGGTAATCATAGAATCATTACGGATTGGAAGGGACCTCGAAAGATCATCTAGTCCAATCCCCCCATGGCAAAACTTTGGGCAGCTGAAGGAAGCTCTGTTGCCTTTTTGCCCAATTTTCCCTCTCGGTTAGACAAGCTCTGCTGCTGATATTTCTGGCCTGGCTGAAAGTGGATGGGAGTTGAGCTTTCTGCAGCCAGTTGTGGTGGCTTGAGGGGCTGCAGAAGCTTAGATAGACGTATTCAAGCACCTGAAGCTGAACTTGAGCAGAGCTGGTGACAGAAAGGCCCAGCAAAGCTCACCTAGTCTGTCTCCCTGCGCCTTTCCTCTTTCTGAGTTTCTCCCACCACCATCCTGTGTCCCCATGGGGCCTGATGTAATCAGGTAGCAGTAAAAAGTTACTAGGTATAAATGAACTGATGGGGATTAAAGAACCAGCACATGCCTCCTGGAAGGCTTTAAAAACATCCTGTTTAGAAAGGGCTCTGTTTCTGCATCCTGCATTCTTGGTCATTTTCTTTCTCCTGGGTTTTTTGTCCGTATGGAGGAATTGCAGATGGAACAGGCTCACCCAGCCCCATCCCATCTGTCCTTCCCGGGGCAGAGGAGTCTGTCCCAGCCAGCCCCTTCCCAAGGTGTTTGCCTTTCCCTAAGTGCTTTTTAGTGGATTTTTTAGAAATAGTTTACTTACAGAATGTTCCTGCCTTTTTGCCTGAGAGGCTTGGTGCGAAGTGCATAGGGCAGGCTCCTGGGCAGCATGGGCTGTGCCCAGGGTGATACCCACAGCCCCTGCTCATCGCCAGGATGTCTGTGAGGACAGGTCAGACTCAACTTGGCTGGGCTGTCCCCAGAGCTCCTGTGGCCTCTAGTGGTGCCCAGCTGGTGGTTCTCCCATTGCATCTAGTTCTCAGAAGGAAAGCTGAAATGCTTCCCACTTTGGGGTCTAGAGAGCTGAGCTGGTCCAGGAAGTTCTGTGCAGCTGATGGTTTTTATTTCCTGTAAAGAACATGTTCACTAAGCACTGACATAGCTACCAGCAGAGCTCTCTGCGAAAGCCTCCCTCCGGGTGCTGCTGGCATGGCTGTGCCGGGCAGGAGGAGCTGAGGCCAAGGGAACGGTGGAGAGCAGGTGAGACCACAGTGGTGCAACAGCTCCCAGGCATGGCTCTGAATCTCTGTGGGTCTTGTGTAGACAGGTCTGGCTGCTGAGGTTGAACACACACACAAGGCTGCCCTACACTTGGCCAGCACTGGGGTTATTTGCTGCAGTTGGATGCCCGTTCTGGCATTTCTGTGGTATTTAGAAAGGCTCAGTGACTACAGAGAGGCCGTCTGCTGTGGCTTAAATGGAGCTGGTGGAGCTGTGCCATGTTCTTCACTCAGGACCTTGGCCTGGGCGCCGCTGCTCACAGAGTATAGGGTGAGGCTTCGGAAGAGCCAGTGATGGGTCTCAAGAGCTTGGCGAGTGCTGAGCCGCTGAGGCAGCTCAGCTAAACGGATTGCGCAGATCTTCGGTTTGAAGATTAGGTTGGAAAACTTTGAAAGATCTGCTGTCCCCCGAGATCCCCTGTGCTTCCTGGCTCTGCTCGAACCAAAGCCACAGTGCCAGAACAAAGGCTTTTCTCACCGCACCTTGCTATTTGAGATGAGAACAGAGCCACGGCACGACAGAGGCCGGTGGATGTGTCTTTCTAAGCGAGAACAAACCAAACGTTTCCAGCCTCTATCAGCTGAGGTTTGCGTGGAGTCACAGAGCAGGAACCTGCGCCAGATCGTGTTTTTTCTAAGCAGCTCGGAAGAAAACCAGAAGCTGGGTTCATACCTACTTTGAGAAACCCATCCAGCTTGGATATGATCCCTCTAGCTGCCCTTGTGTGCTGCGTTTGCATGCTGGGTGGCCCGAAGCTTTTTCCCATGGTTTCTGAGAGAAACCAGAGCTGAGATGGGTAGAAAACCAGTGACAGTGGGATATTATTGAGGTCTATTGCTTGGCTTTCGCACGCCCACTTGTGAGCAAGCACAGTGCCCGCCTCCCCCTGGCTGCCTTGAATGCCATATCTGCACGTTGGCATCGCTCCCCACCTGCTTGGAGCGTGTGCAGATAATGTTAGCAGGCACTTTCCCCAAATGAAGTGTGGGAAGACGGTTTGTTCTCTGCCTGGCAAGCTGCACATGATGAGGTGCATGTGCTCCCGCAGCGACAGCAGTGATAAGGGAGTGTTAATATCACCACGAATCCCTCGTTTTGACGAAAAAGGGACTTTTTTTATTCCAGCCTGCTAAAGTGTTTTGCAGAGCTCTCCGCAGATGGAGCCTGAGCGGTGCCTGTGTCCAGCTGCTTGACGTGAGCCTCACTGAACCATCTTGCCATCAGATCCTGGTGCCTGCCTGGAACGATGAGACACTTGAGAGGCAGAAGTATTCATGTGAAAGTGGATGTTGATCCAGTCTGAGGTGTCTGTTCTGTTTCAGCTACCCTCAGTCTTAATTTCTCCTCGTCATGCCTCCTGCATCTGCCTGTGCTTTGCTCCCTGCGTGTGCGTTTTAAGCATCAGCTGAGTTGGTCAGTCGGGGGACCGTGTGCCTGGGGGTTAGCAATACACTGCAGTGCCTCCTGAGGCACCCAGGCAAGACCTTCACATGGAGTTTCTTGGCATTTCTAGGGATGCTGTGTGCATCTGCCTCATTTCACCTTAGGTGGCGTGTGCTGCTGACACAGATCCTTTCCCACCTGCCATCAGGGCTGCTTTGCAGGAGGGCACAGGTCCTTGAGACAAGAACCTCCTGGCCTCCACTGTGGCCTTGGCCTCCAGGAGGGGAGACACTGGGATCCCATGCAGCAACGTGTGTGGACTTCAGCAGGGGCAGAGCAAGCTGCACCCTGAGGAGAGGCTCTGGGGTGGAGAGTAGCACTGGATGAGGCCAGAGGAATCCAGAGATGTTCTTGCAGAAGGAGAGCATCAAGAAGTGTGACTAAGGCTGTGATGAGCCATGTCTAGAAGCTCTGGAGGGTGCTGAACATCATCTTCTGCCTCACTGTTACTTGGGAGCACGAGGGACTCCAGCATGAAACCCTTCTCCAGCCAGCTCTCCCTCTCACTACTTAATTCCCAGGACACAAACTGTTGCAGCTTCTCACCACAGGCAACAGGATTTTTTCCAACCATGACATACCTTTGGTTTTCTTGGACTTTGTGGCTTCCATCAGACACAGACCACCAGTCTCCCACTCAGTTGCTCATCTGCCTCCCAGTTCTCTCCCCACACACTCTTCACTAGCAGACTGAGACCCACCTCAGCTCTCCTTCAAAGAGCTTCCACGCTGAGGTGCAGAGGGGCTCTCCGAGGGCTCGCTGTGTGCTCATGGGCACATCCAGCCACTTCTCCCATGCATCTGCTGAACTCTTTGGGAAAAGAGCGGAGCAGCCGAACAATGAGTGAGTACAAAAGCATATGTGGGGAATTGGCAGAGAGCGTTCCCTGACTCACAGCATCCATGCTGCTGCTTGTCTGCTCCGCACACAGCTCAGCGCCTCTCCTTGCCCTCGCTTTAATTAGTACGGGCTGAGCACACTCTGGGAACACGCTGCAAGAGGAGTGATGAACAAAACAGCAGCTCCAGATGAGCGAAAGCATCTGAGCAGCTTCACATGGAAAAATGGGTTAGTGTGCATTCTCCGGCCGTTTTTTGCGTGCACCCTGCTGCCGGCTGCTCCAGCTGGAGCAGGCAGAGGTAGGGGCAGGCAGAGGAGCTGCCTGCACCAATTACCTGTGCGAGGCACATTCCTAGGAGCGTTGTTTCTCTCACTGGTATTTAGCTCATGCTCTTCTGATGCTGGATTAGGGGTCTGGAAAGTCTCTTGCCTTGGGCCTTGGCCAAGGCTGCTCTCAAATACCTCCAGCGATGTACTGCTGCTCCTTCCTGAAGGAGCTGGTCTGCTGAAGAGGCAAGCCAGTGCTCCCATTAAACCTTCCTCCTCTGGGTGCTCCCAACCAGGCCCTCTTTGGTGGCTGGAGACCCACAATTCTTTCTTTTCCTCACTTCCCCGCCACAAATCCACACAACCCATAGGTCTGTTGTCCCTCTGGTCTTAGCTGGAAGAATTTTCTTCTCTTCAGATCTTTCTGAGGAAGCCACAGACTTTCCCAAAAGTGCTGCAAGAATGCGGCCTAGTGGCCTTGGCAGCCGCCTGCTCGCCATGTACTGGAGCTGAGGTGATGGACGGAGGGGCTGGGTGTGCCGGGAAGGGCTTTTGCAGGCAGCGTGAGCCCCCGCTTCACCCTCTCCCGCAGTGAGATCAGGGCAGTGATAATAGCTTTGTTTAGAAGGAAGAGGAGGAAGGAAAATGGAAGTCTAACACAACAGGAGTTGCCTCACCCAAGGATCCCGAGGACCTTGGCTGCCAAAATTGGATGGAAATAAAAAAAGCAGACAATGCAGGGCCATATCGGGGAGCCGCAGAAGCCCGGCCAGCCCCCTCTGTCCTCATAAGATCTGATAGGACTCCGTGCTGGCAGAGGATGGACGCACCGGCCATTGTTCTCGCTCTGTCCTGGGATCCACGCAGGCTTGCCGAGGGGAGAGAATCACAGGAAATTGGACCAGATCAAGTCTGACCTTCAGCTGCATCACAGCTCAGGACAGGGATTTTTCCCCCTTGCTGTCCTTGTTGGTTCCTTTTTGGACATGAGGAACAGTTGGTCTCCCAAAATAGCTCTGGGTGCAGTCACTGCCAGCCCGATTCACAGGCTACCCATGGCCGTGTCCTCCCCGCCAGGCTGAGACCAACCACTTGGCCAACAGCCGGGTGACCCGGCCAGCAGAGCTGCTGCCTCCCGACCCGATAGCTCTCACTCATGGGGGTCTTTATGACTGATGCCCAGGCTGGTGGGTACAGCCTGGCAGTGGCTGTCTCAAGGGTCGCTCTTCTCCCTGCAGTGAGCAGAGCAGAGGGAAGGGCTCCATCTTTGTGTTTCCTCACAAACACATCCAAATGCTTCAGGCAAAAGCACTCATGAACAATTTCTACTCCTCACAATGTAAAAAGTTTTACTTCCAGCCTTTCCACAGAGCAGCCTCACACTTTTGGGCAGGTCTTCCGGTCTTGGATGGGGCAGGGTAAGCCCTGGCAGTACCACAGTTGCCTGACTGAGGCTTCACCCATCTCTGAGGGCTGCACTCCCACATCCCCCCTGCCCTTCTCCCCAGGCAGCAGTGTGAGCTGACAGCTTTCCGTCTTTAAAGTACTGCCCTTAATTAATTGTCTGTAGCGATGCTCCTGGTAATACTATTATTTGTGAAACCTCGGAGCATCCCCGGGGAAGGGCAAGAGTCTTAATTAATATGTTCAGAGCTGCCTGAGCACCATGCCTGGAAAATGTGAGACAGAGAAGGTGACTGTCCTGGCCAGATGGTTGAACTTTGTGTTTCTACCCCTGTTTTGCAGACCTCCATCTTCCTGTGCACAGCTGGACCCCATTACCTCTGCTAGTGGAGGGCCTGCTGAACCCAGTTTGCCCAGTGCTCATGGCTTTGCCCAAGTTGTGATGCTGCCTGCACACACACACACAGACACACAGACACACACACATGCTCAGGCACTTGTTACACCTCCAAATGTTTTCCAGCCACGCTTTGCAGTCCCCAGTGATCTGCAGAAGCTCCCAACCTGCCTGCTACCTCCTCTGCAAAGCAGCTCAAATGTGTTTTCGCGTGGTGGCTGGGGACAGTCACGCTGAGAGCACCCGTCTTTGTCTTCTCCTGCCCCTTCCAGCGTGCAGCTCAGGGCTGCTCACCGCTCCCTGCCTGCTGACTGACAAATGAGACGCAAATCAAATGTAAATCCCCAGTTTGCAGGCAGCAACTGCGAAGCCTGTGCTGGCATCGCCGTGCTCCTCAGAGCCACGCTTTGGGGTGTAGGGTAGGTGAGTCCTGGCCACGTTGGCATCATCAGTGCCAGCCTGCCCCAGACCAGTGAGCTCTCCTGGCAAGGAGGATCGAGCCAGTGAAGTGGAGCTGGACCATCCTGTAAGGGTGTACTCGGAGAATAGAGATGCTTCACAGCTCCTCATCACTCCGAATCACCTGCCAGGCTGCAGTCAGCTAAATCCTTCCTGTCTCCATACGAATGGGTGGGCTGGCTTCCATCTGTGTGCAGGTTCTCCCCTGGTTCTCTGGAGGAGGCAGTCCTCCCTGTAAACAGGGAAGGAAGCCCCTTGCTGTGGGGATGGGCTGAGAGAGTTGGGGGTGTTCAACCTGCAGAAGGGTCCAGGGAGACCTTAGTGCTGCCTTAAAGGGACTGATAAGAAAGCTGGGGAGGGACTCTTCACCAAAGTTTGTAGTGACTGGACAAGGGGTGATGGTTTAAAGTGAAACAAGGAGATTCAGACCAGATAGAAGGGAGAAACTGTTGATGCTGGCAGGAATGAGAGCCTAGCCCAGGGTGCCCAGAGAGATGGGAGAAGCCACATCCCTGGAACCATTCCAGGTCAGTCTGGACCTTGGGGCTCTGAGCGACCTGCTCTGGTTGGGGCTATCCCTGCTCACTGTGGCAAGGTTGGACTAATGGGACCTTTCCTTGAAGGTCCTTTCCAACTCAAACCATTCTGTGATTCCCCAGCATGCTCCTGGCTACAGTGAGACAGGACAGTGGGTAGGAGGCAAAGCTTCTCCCTCCCTGTGCTGTCAGGTGCCAGCATCCCCAGAGCAGTTCTGCAGGACTAACCAGTGTGTCCTTCCAGCAAGTGGAGGCCCCAGCTCTGTTGTTCATTGCTGTCAACTCTTTTCAGCCAAATCTCCAGCGTCTTGGCTGAGCTGTGCTCCAAAAGCAGCCAGATTTCTGATGCTTAGCAAAAATATTCATTAACGACTTAATCTGCGCTCACCCAGGGGAAGCCTGTAGTGCATTTGGTCTAGGCTTGTGGAGGAGCGCTCTGGCCACTGCTTTCAACTCTGCCTTGATCCGTAAGCTCAGAGATGAAGAGCTGTTGGGGGAGACGGGGCAAAGCATCCCCCATGGTCACCCCACACTGACAGCGCTCGGCCCCCACAGCTCGTGTTCCAAAATACCAGAACAGCACCACAGCATTGTGGGATGCAGAGGGGAGATGGTGCTGATGGAAAAGCATTGCTGCCCTGTAACCTTGTCGTGATGTCTTGTTTTCTGTGAACTTTGCTGTGTTCCATCTGCCTTCTCAGTGGCTCATGAGCATGCAGGCTAACAGGCCCCCACTCTGGGCAGGGGCATTGCTGGCTTCAGAGGAAGCTGATGGAGCACCCTGAGAGCATCGACTGTGTGCAGAGCAAAGGAGAAGGCAGGAGGGTGCTGGGAGCAGGGAGAGCCGACATATGTGGTCTGAGTGGCTTTCTGGGGGTTAGTGCCTGTGACTCCTTTCCTCCCAAGGCACAATCTCACTGTCCAGAGTGTAACACAATCTCCAGTTGCTGCAGGCAAGGCAGTGCCAGTGTTGCCTTCAGACCTGGTGGCCCTCCTCCGCGGGAGAGCCAAACCTCTTTTCCCCCAGCTACTGACTACACAAGGAAAGCAGCTGAGAGCCACTCACATCTGCTCTTGGGGACACCAGGCTAATTGTGACCAGTGCTGAGGGGCGTCTGCCCTGGGCATCTCGGCCATGTTCCTCCAGCACTAGAGGAGAGCTGCCCCTTGCCTTTCCCAGATGGGTCTGAGCACTTCTGCAATTAGCAGCTCCTACAGAGTCACCTTTGCTGGGAGTCCTTCAGTGGGAAAAGGGTTGGTGCAGCAGAGGGGAAGAGTCTTGTGGCTTGCACAATGAGGGAGAGTGGGCTGGAAGGTGGGAAGGAAGATATGGGGTGAGGGCTGCTGGCACTGGGTGGGGAGACATGGGGCGGTGCGAGGGCTGCCTGGCTGGGGAGCTGAGAGCTTGTCATGCAGCCAGGAGGAGACACAAAATCACATGTAAGGATCCCAGCTACCCCCGCAACACCATCGCACTCCTCCCCAGCCTGGATGAGACCGTAGGGTGGGTATCTCTGAGTCACACAAACATCCCCCAGACTGGGGGGTGCTGGGACTCCCAAGCTGTGGTGACTGTTCCAAAGTGGCTGCATGTGGTGTGGATGCAGGTGGGTGGCCTGTTCCTTACTGCAAGAGTGCTCCAGAGCTGTTGTGCTTACTGGTGACCCACCACCCCTCCAGCCTCATGTAGGGCTGGAACACATGCATGTGACATCTTTGGTGGCTGGAGGTCTGAGGTGGGGATCCTGCTGAGTTATTCCTCCTCGTCTTCTCCATCTGCATCAGCAGGTCACTCTCGACAGGGCAAGGAGCTGCAGTCGCTGTGCAGATGGAGTTTTACCCTGTGGAGGTGCTCCCACAGCCCCTCAGTCTCTGCCTGCAGGGTGTGCAAATGCTTTAGGGAACTTGTCTGCTCACAGAGGAGAGGTCAGAGCATCCCACTTTCCTCCATCCAAATCTGATGTTTCCAAGGGGACATCAGATGAGAAGTGGGGCCCATCTGGGATGGTGCTGAAGGAGGCAGTGACAAATGACGTGTTGTGGCCTCCCCTCCTCCCTCCCCTTGGGCAGAGGCTGTTGTGTCTGTTGCTAACCTGTTACAGCTGATAACAGCCACAAATGCTGCTGCATCACTTCCTGAGGACTCCCTGGGATGCCAAGTGATTTCCATGCACTGCAGGAGCCTGGCGGCTGCGTCTCCACCAGCTTCTGCGCTCACATCTCTCACCAGGTGTGGGAGTGAGGTGCGACATGAGCTGGGGGGGACAGTATCCCACCCTAGGGTACCCCCCACTTGTCTCTGATGCTGCAGCTGGATGGCAGGAGCTGGCAGATGAACACAGATGAATGGATGGATGGATGGATGGATACACACCCACATAACTTACAGGAGCTTCTGGGAACCTGTGAGTATAAATCCTGAGTTTCTAAATCACATGGGAGCATCTGAGTGTGTCCCAAGGACCAGCACTGTGTCCCGACTGAGCCGGCGGGCCCTCAGGGAACCATGGTCCAAAGGCCTGGATGGAGGCACTGGCAGAGGTGCAGCTGTGGATTCCTGAGTGGATGTACAGTGGGAATGCTGGTGGATAATAAACAAGGTGCTGCCTGAGTCTTGTTTGGAGGGAAGAAATGGAGGGGCTGAGAGGAAGAGAGGAGCACAAGGAAGAAGAGGACAAAAGAAATGACCTTGGTGAGTTTTTCTGGCTGCTGTCCAGGCCACAAGCGGCTGCCAGAAACATCTCCGAGTCCCTTTTGGCTGGAAGCGCGCTCCCCGTGCTAGGTGAATCACACACACATTGCTGGAACATTACATGTTCACAGTTGCAGAGCACGCAGTAATTAGAAAAACTACGAGACCAAGGCAGCGGGAAGAAATAAATATGAGTCACACGTGGAAGTGGAGTGACGGTACAGCAGGAGAGTCAGTGCCGCACATTTCCAGAGGTAAATAAATGCACATCGAGGATGGGCTCTTCACCACTGCCCTCGCTCTGCCTGGCTGCAAGCTCCACCAGAGGAGCAGCAGTTCGGGAAGGGCCAGCAGACACCAACACCGGGACGTGTCTGCACATGGAAGGTAAATTGCGCTTAGGCAGGGCTGAGATTCCTGCGGGATGATTCTGGAGGACAAATAGCTGCTGTGCAGTTAACTCCCAGTGGGGATATTTGCTCCCTGCCCACGTGCAGCGTTATCCACTTCCACACGGCTGTGGCCGTTGCAAAAGGTGCTGCTTGTACCCCAGACCAAGAGTTACCATGCCAGGGGTTATCACAAGGGGTTATTTCAGCCCAGACAGGTCTTCAGGGTGCCAGAGGTGGCCACCGAGGATCCTTCTCCCATGACGCTCCAACACACCAGCTGCAAGTGGTGATCTGTTACCAGTCCCTCAGTTCAGCGCTGCATCTAGATGCTGCTGGTTTCTGAGGAGAAGAGCCAGGCCCACCCCAGCCCTGTGTTCAGGGGAGCTCCATAAATCACACAGACACTCTTGTTTCCAATGAACTGATGGATGGAGCTTTCATCCCTTTCTTTGCCTGACCCTTCTGCTGCTATTCATTAACAACACAAAGGGTGCTTTAACTTGCAAGCCAACCAGGCTCTCCCTGTTTAGTTAACCCTCCTCCTGGGGCATCCCACTTGGCTTCGGGGGCAACACCCTGCTCCCAGAAGCTGTCCCAGCAGCCTGAGCTCTCTGATTCCCCTGGCAGTACTGGCCCATGTGCCCAATGGACCAGCATCTCAGCACATCGCTTCTTACTGCATCCCATCTCATTGCCCCTTTGGGAGAGCAGACTAGATGAGCTGGGCTCAGCTCATGGCATCACCACAGCTTGAACACAACCGCCTGCTGTCCAAACAGAGTGAGCTCACATGAGCTGAGCCGTACTGCTCTGTCTTCTGGTTTAACCGAAGGACGTGGCTCTTGTCTTCTGGTTTAACTAAAGGACACGGCTCTTGTCTTCTGATGTAGCTACTGTCCGGCTGCCAGGGGCAGAGGCTGCTTTTGGAGGAGGCCAAAGAGCGAATTACACATCAGACGATGAAGTGATGCTACAGGCTGGCCGCGCCGAACATGAAATTGTCCTGCAGTACTCCGAGACAGATTGTTTCGTCTCCGTGCCAAGAAATCAGACATTCCTGCTAGAGTCAGGGCTTTCACAGAAGCCCCCTCTGGGACATCAAGTGAGGCTAAGACAACAGTCTGGAGCTTTGCTAGCAAATCATGAGTCCCGAGTGTCTCTCCAGCTGGCAGGACCGTCATTGACCTAAATGGCCTTGTCCTCCCCGAAGCAGCTCTGTCAATTTGGCCATATTCCACTTAATAATGCAGCTTGAGCATGAAGATGTAGCCAGGCCCAACCACAAAACAGCTGGAGACTGCAGGGTTGACTTAATCCTGGTAGAACAAACCCAGGGAACTAGTGGGAGTCAGCTATGATGTCGCTGGCTGGGGTTTGAGCAGTGCTGAGTAATAAAAGGGATCAAATGTGTTAGGCACAAGCTGTCTGGAGCCACGGTTGTTGTTGTTGTTTTAACTAATTGAATTTTAGTGCTGGTGAAAGGTACCAGATTGACAGCTCTGGGGAATGGTGTCTGTTACTCAGACCAGGTACTGCACAGGCAGCAAATCGCCTCTTAATCCCCGGCCTCATCCAGACCCCACACTTCCCTCTCGTGGGGAGACACACACATGGAGACCTGAGCCCAGGGGTCTGTGTCCCTCCTGCTGATCCTGACAGACCCTGCCTGGCCTTGAGGAGATCCTCCAGGGACCTCTGAGGGCAACACCTTCAGGTCAGGGTACGGTGGGACAAGCAACACATCCCATCCCGGCTGCAGGGACTGGCTGGTAGTGGGTTGGGGTGAGTGGCACAGCAAAAGTGTTGGGGGGAGGTGCTGCTCAGGGTAAGAAACTGGCTGTGGCTGCTCCCAGGAAGGCTTTGACTGAACAGAGCAGGCTGCTAGTGAAGCTGGAGCTGAGGCCAAGCAGGGGTGCGAGCAGGAGAGCAGAGAGGGACGGAGCAGCATCCCTTTTAAAAGGGGATCAGCAGCTGCATCTTTGCAGGGAAGCAGCAATGTGGCTGCACTCAGGAGGTGTGGGACAGTCCTGGCTTGAGTGTGAGCAGAACTAATTCTGTTTGGTGACTGCACCTTTCAGCTCAGCCCATGACAGTGACCTCTGTCCCCAGCACAGGATAAGGATGATCCTTCTACCCCGGCTTTGTGAAGTGGCAAAGGGTCGGACACACTGGGTAGCGTTTCACTACCCGCAGTCCAGACACCTGGCTGCATCGCCTGGCCACAGCTCTGCCCGAGTTTTGGACTGGGTCCAGTCTCAAAGGGTGGCAAAGGCTGGGGCTGGTGACGCATGAGCCTCACCGAGGCTCTTGGGCAAGTGAGCAGGGAGGTGGCTGATTCCCAGGGGAAAGCTCTGAGCTGGGGCACCTTGTCAGCCCGGCCCTATAAATAGCTGGGAAAAATCCTGGGCAGGAAGCAGCAGACTTTAGAAAGGGTGAGGGGAAGGGCTTGGTTCAGCCTTGCCAAACCTCGGTCATGTGGGAGGGTGACTCCTGCTCCACGGAGGTTGATGAAGGCAGCGCTGAGGGTGTTTGTCCCAGTGAGATGGGCTGTGTGCTGCACACCCTAGCTCTTCAGAGATCCCTTGGAACTGCTCCTGCTCTTCTGCTCACCGGTGCCAGGGACAAGCTCTGCCTTGGATTTTATGGGAGAGCCTGGCTGCTCCTGTGGATAGAAGCCTTGGAAGTCATTTAGCAGATGTTAGGGAGGATAAAAGTGCCTGTTTCCAGGCATCTGGGACCATCCAGGCGCAGAGGTTGGGGTATTAACTTCATGATCCTGATGGGCACAGAAAATGAAGTGTGCGGCGTGCGAGTCCCCGTGCTGCTGTCGCTCTCGCTTAGATTAGATTTGCTGCTGCTTACTGGGCTGGCTCTGCCATGTCAGTTCCTACAGCGTGACCCATGTCTTACAGGCGTTTTCTGGGAGCAGGCTGTGGTGTGAGCCTCGAAGGATATCAGATCTCCAGCTGGGGCAGCCGTGTGGGAACAGCAGACTCAGTAATGACAAGGTGTGCCCTGTTGCTGCCAGGCCCGGGAGGAGGGGGAGGAACACAAGGAAGGATTAAAAAAAGCTGTGGCTTTGCTGCATCTCGCCGTGGGTTGCTTTCATCCAGGTTTTTTAGCCACAGAGCCGGGCTGGCTTTTTTGTCTCTCCCTTTTTCTGTCAATCCCAAAATAGCTGCTCAGCACAGCGCGGAGCTGCCTTGCTTTGCAGGCTGCGGCTCAGCCTGGAGCTGGTCCCCAGCAGCAGGCGCGTCCCTAGTGGGTCCCGTCACGGACAATTTGCGTGCTGCCGGCACCTGATGTGTGGACACAGGGAAATCCACTGCTTTCCCTTTGAGGACAGCCATGTCAGGGACAAGGACCTGGCTCCTCTGTGCACTTCTTGTAATAAAGAGATAAACACAGCCTTTCCTATCTGCATTGCCCCTTGGGGAGGGATGTCTGGGCTGGAGGATGTGGGGGTCTGCTGCCTTTCACTGTCACTTCAGTAATCAGAGTCCTGCAGGCAAAGCCGAGGGCTTGGGCCAGGAGTGAAGCACAATATCGTCTCTGCACTTGTGGCCAGTTGGTTCTGCGCGTTACTGAGCCACAACCCGCTGTGCGTCACAGACCCAGCATCAAGGGGACCAGCATGAGTCACACTTGAGAGCCCTGCAGAACACGGTTGGGCTCAGTGCTGGCAGTACTAGGGAGCTGCCTGGGCTGAGCTGAGCGGTGGCCAGTGTGGCTGGCGTGATGGTGCTGAGGCTCCCCTATGGCCCTGCTCAGGGGGGAAGGTGCAGCTGGAGATGCAGAGCAGAGCTGGTGGTGCAGAATGAGGCCCCTGGCCCTTCCTGACTCACTGTCACCATTGCTGGGTCACAGCACGATGGCAGGATCCAGTAGCTGAAGGAGAGATGCAAAACACTGCACAGCCCATGCTTGGTGGGATTCCTGATCAGGGGTGCAGCCTGCAGCAGGGTGCCCAGCTTGGGGGCAGAGTGGGGCCGGAGGCAGTGAACAGGCAGCAGCAGCTCCCAGAAAGCCAGGCAGCACTGATGCGGGAAGCCAAACCCCAATTGAAATGCAGACAGTGGGGTTGAGCAGGGCTGGGACTGTTAGCCGGTAGCCCGGCCTTGCATGCCACCTACGGTTCCTTCGGTGGAGGTGATGCACAGCCACGGCTGTGCAGGCAGAGATTCCCCAGCAGCTTGCTGTGTATCTGGAAGAAAGCTCTGCTACCAAACCCTGAGTGGGTGACACTGGCTTTTAACCATCACCCTGCTGCGCTCAGGCATCTGCAGTGTGCCCAGGGCTTGGTGGGGCAGGGCTGGGGGGGCTGGTGGAACCATTTGGACAACTATGGGTTGTGCACCTGACATCATAGTGGGCGGTCAGCCAGCCCTGCTGACACATCCCTCACCATGCACTCATCTGCGGCTCTTCTAGGCCCCCAGCCCCTCCTGAAGAACATCCTTGACTCTCTCAGCACTGAGAGCTCCTCTTCCTCCTGGGCCAGAAGGAACCTTGAGCCTCAGGGCCTGAAATACAAACTTCAGCCTTGAATTTCAGACAGTTCTGGGTTCCTAGCTTCTTCTTGATAGGAAGAGAAGCAGGAACGAAGTGTTTAAATCCTGAACAGCTTCTCCTGTTGAACTCTGCAGTCACCCATGGCCATGTCTGCAGGTGGGACCAGGCATCACAGTGGAGCTCACAGAGAAAAGGGTCGGTGGGGAACGGGAGCAGAAGGTGGCAGAGACAAAGGGCTCTGTCCTGTGTGTTAGGGAGGACTTGCTCCACATCAAAACAGTGCAACAGCAGTGGTGAGCTGGTGAGCTCCTGCTCCCAGTGGTGTGGAACTGATGGAACTGAGCTGAGAGTCTGGGTCTGGTGGCCTGTCACCTGCAGATGCCCTGCACAAGGGACAAGTGACTTGGAAATCTGGATTGTGGAGCCTGAACATCATCATCCCAACTACTTGTGCCTGGTTGCCATGGAAGAGGACAGCATGGCAATGTCAGAGGAATGCTGCTGGGGCTGACGCAGCCCAGTGTGGATGCTGGGCCATCCAAGAAGCTCTTCCTGGAGCAATAAATATGGGAAGCATGCATCAGAGCAGTCTCTCTGTGCTGGGAGATGAAGGACACGCAACCGCGCAGTGGGAGACAGTGTTTAATATTTATCAGACCCCCACCACGACATTACCTGGAGGCATCGCTTGAAGAGCAGCCAAACCTGCGTGGCCACCGCAGTGATGGGCCCCCTCCAGAAGGCTGCTGTGAGGCTGTGCCAGGTGACACCCCGGCTCCTGCCTCTCTCATCCAAACGCAAGGTTGCCTTGGAGACACTAGGACATGATCGCTGCGGTGGCTCTGGTGGCTGTGAGTGCCAGCTCTGCTTTCCAGGGATGCCCTCCTTGCTGCCTGACGGCAAGGTGCTGGCCTGGGAGCTGCTCTCCTTGTGAGTGGCATTGCCCAGCAAGTGGCTCATCCCTTGAGGCATGTGTCAGCCCCACGCTGCTGGCCCGCACTAACCCCCATGTGTGTGATCCAAGCAATGTACTGGGCACTGGACGCTGCACTGATGTGGCTGGTGACACTAGGATGCCCCTGCACCCAGTAGAGCCTGTGTTAGAGCTTCGAGCTCAAACAATAAGGGTAATGGACAGGAAATTAGAGATAAGTAGGTGATTTGACAGGATTAGGGATAAGCAAAAGGAACATAATGATGTGATAGCTGCTATCGGACAAGGCCTCCTGCGAAAGGGAATGTAAATGACCTAAAAAAAGCCCGACACCAGATCAAACAGCTCCACTTTGCAGATAACAGCCCAAAAACACAGGGTATAAATATTTATCACAGATGAATTCTCCACACACTCCCTGCTCACGATCACATTAACAATAGATGGGATTGAGGATAATAGAGGCTTTTTGCAATCTTTTCCCTTTTATACCCATACAGCTGTGTGTATGGGACTGGAAGATAGGGGATGTGCCCCCTGGTGTGTGCAGGGGCACAGCGTGGTGCAGGAAGAGGGTCTGGGGGTTGCAGAGAGGCTCTGGGGGTCCTGCCTGGTCCCTCAGCTGATACCCACCCAGCCCAGACTCCTCCAGCACCTCCTTGAGTTAACAAGAGGGGACACAAAGCCTCCGTAACCTGGGCTTGTGCAAATTAACGAAGCCCAGGAAATGAAAACTCCACAGCAGCATTAATTGGAGGGCTTTTTAATTAAAATCAGCTTGTTTCGTGATCAAAGATTAAAGGAAGGAAGAAAGGCAAAAGAAAGAAACACAATAATAGAGCAGTTCCCTCCCTGCCCGTCTCTGGCATTCACGAGGTGTGGGCTGAGCACCTTGCGTCAGCCTTGTGCTTCGCTCTCCTACTTTGTGGTTCTTTTCCTTCCCCACTAAAGTCTTGTCTCCTCTTTCTGCCCCACTCCATCTTCCTCTGCTTCTCCTCTCCTGTCCATTGTATCCCACAGGTGCCAGCCCCCTTGGGCATCCCAGAATCCCAGAACATGAAGGATTGGAAGGGACTTCGAAAGATCAGGCAGTCCAATCCCCCCGCCACAGCAGAATCCCCTAGATCCAGTCGCACAGGAACATGGCCAGGCGGCTTTGAAATGTCTCCAGAGAAGAAGACTCCATCGTCCCTTGCCAAGGCACTATGGACCTGTTGTGGGGGAGTGGAGGATTTCACCCAGGGAAGTTATTTTTGACTGCAATGTTGAGGTTTTTTGAGAGTGGTTGAAGGCTGCACTGCCCAGAGCTTCGGCTGCTGCGAGTAGGTGGCATTCAGGGAGGCCATAGTGCCTCCTGACCAAGACAGGTGGTAGCTTTTTGGGAAAAGTGGGGAGTCTCTGATCAGCATCTAAGGATGGGCCCAAGAGCTGCTGTTCCTGAAGTCACCAGTTCTGGGCATGAGTATTTCTTGTGTATTGTTTGTTAGTGTTTGTTGCCAGGGAAGGTGGATATGACCGCAAAGCCCCAGGAGCAGGAAACAGCCCATGGGAACAGTGGGGAACAAAGACAGATGGGAGACCGTGAAGTTCAGAACATGAGGTGAGGGAAGGTGAAGGCATCAAGAAGAAATGGGAGGCTGCAGATGCTAAATAGTGTTTAACAGCATTAGGCTGTGGCAGCGGGAGGCTGGCTCTGGGTAGAAACAGAAGCGCTCCGTCAGCATCTCGGTGCTCCCGGGGAGCAGTGGGACGATGTGCTGCTGTGCCAGGGCACGCCTGAGCTGGTGGTGGCCACCGAGGGTTGTCACAGGTCCTGGAAAATTAAGAGTTCGGAGCATCTTGGCCTGGTCCTCACGGGGACAGCCCCTGTCCGTTGCCAGGGAAGGGATCGGGACGAGTGCTGCATCCTCTGGCCATGCAAAGAGCAAAACAGGAGACCCAGCCTCAGCGGGAACAGGGCAAAAAATGAGACGGGATTTAATGGAGGAGGAATTTGTGTCAGCCAGTGGGGCTTTATGGGAGAGGATATGCCAAGCAAACTTTACTTGGTGCTGTAATGAGATTACAGGCACTGGGTGCAGATGGAACCCAGGGGTGTTTACCCCACAGGGCACAATGGGCCCAAGGTGCTGGGGAGGAGTTGGGGGGTCCTTATGGAACCCCATACCCATTCCTGCCACCCGCAGCTCCAATACACAGTGAACCTCTGGGGTGGGAGTAGAGACCAGGTGATGTAGAATGGTGGGGATCCGGTGGAGGACCATCCAAGCAGGAGCTTTTGTGGGGGCTGCAGCATGGGGGACTTCTGGGTGGACAAAGACTGTTCCTATGTGGTGTTTGTGTGAGCCTGATCCCGCATGTTGTCTCCGGATCTGCTGCCTGTGTTTGCAAAAACCACTGAGAAATGGAAAGGCTCCAGGAAAGAGCCACAAGACTGGCTGACAGAACTGCCTTTGTTGTGCAAGTCTGTGCTGGAGCATCAGCATGGGCTCAGGGTTCAGAGGGATGGGACGTCTCTTCATCTGGTGGAGGAGGAAGGAGCAGTGAAAGGGCTGAGCTGGGCCAGGTCATGGTGGGGATGGCAGTGAAGGACGTGTCCTTCCAGGCAGAGGAAGGTGCCAGACTCTACACCACAGCTGTGTTCCCCTACACTGCGGAGAGACTCCTGGCAACTGCCAGCTCCCCGTTTCTCCACCTCCAGGGTATTGAGCCCATCCCTGCCTCTGGCACCATAGAAAACCTTTGATAGGCTTCACTGGAAGTCAGGACAGATGGACATCCTGCACCTAGACTGTCCTGAGACCCCGTGGGCTCTCAAACCTACAAACAATGTGAGACCTAAACTACCAGTGTGAGAGAGGTTCATTGAACACCTGACCCAGGAAACCACTCAGACTTCTCCTCTGGAGGACACTGGATGTGGCCACAGGTCTCTGTGGGGGCCTCTGGAGTCCAGACATGGTGCGAGCTGCAAAATCCCCTATCACAGTGTTAGCTGTGCAGTGAGGAGGGGAGCGAGGGGTTCTTATTAACTTCTGGGAACTGGAGCTCTTGTGTGCATCAGGGATATTATTTATGTGCACGAGATGCAGGCTGGTTATGAGAAACATATTGATTGAGGTTTCGCAGCTACTGCAGGCAGGAGATGTGTATCAGTTACAGCACAGCCCCAACCTGGACCAATGTGGTTCTAATCATCCGCTGGCATCTCATTAACGGGACTAGCTGTCTTCTCCCGGACGGGAGCAGCGCGTTCCCCAAACAACGCTGCCTTACGAGAACAACCTTTCCGCAGGTCTGATCCCGGCGAACAAGGGTGTAGTAAGACATCACTTGTTATATTGTTGTTAGACCTTGGTAAATAAGGTTTTTAATCAGCAATTAGTAGAATCATCGAATAATTAGGGATTGGAAGGGACCTCTAAAGATCATCCAGTCCAATCCCCCTGCCACAGCACGATCAACGTGCTGAAAATATAATTTTCGGTCTAAATGAAGCTTTTATGGGAAATCTGGAAAAAGAGGTGAGAAGATGGGAGCCAGGGAGGCTCTCACTCCTCCCTTTGCCCGATGCCAGGCAGAGGGGATGATGCCCCGGGCCATGATGCCCCATGGCTGGCTTGGCCACGCTGCCTGGCGCACAGGTGTAGGAGCTGGGGCTCTGGGCTTTCATCTCCAGGGCCACCTGCTTGTCCTTTCATTCCTCAAGTGGTTGGAAGGAATCTTGGCTCAGTGGCAGGATCATTAATGCAGAGCAAACAAAAGGCTCTTCAGATCCTTCTCAGCTAATCGTCATTGATCCAGGCTGACCTTTCTGTCCAGCCTCTAATCCCAAAGCTGGATGGATGCCCTGAGCCACCTCTGAGGAGAGATAAACCCGGGCAGACAGGGCTGCTTATCCCAGCACCCTCTTTCCAAAGAGCTGGACAGCTGCCCAGATGCCCTGCAGAGGTACTGGGTGCTCACCCCACTGGAGTCTGGGGTCACAGAGTGTTGGAGCCTGACACATTCTGCTTCCCCGATGCCCAATTCACTGAGAGTCGCAGCTGCGCCGTGAGGAGAGAAGTAAAATCCCTTTGTGAGAGCGGCTTAAACTGTGGCAGCTCTCACCCTGCTGGAAGTGACAGAAATGTTCACGTAACCCAAATGTTTTGAAATTCAGTACTGCCGGGGCTGGGGGGTTTCCTCCTGCTGAATCACCAGGTTTGTTTCAAATAGGTGGCCCAGATTTCAGAGAGAGAATAAAACAGTGACTGAACCAACCTGAGCTGTAAACAAACCCTGTGCTGTCAGGTACGAGCAAGGCAGGGAGCTCCCCGCACTGGGGTGCTGCTCTGGGTTTTCCTGGGGTAAACGGAGAGGGAACTATGGCAATGAGCTGACTGGGATGGGACTGGGCTCATGGCTGCCCAGGAGCACGGTGCAGCATAGGGCCCTTCACTAGGGACATCCCTGCCCCAGGTTCCCCCCTCTGGCATTGCCCACTCAGGCCTGATGAGAAAGTGGCATAATTATGTTAATTAATTGACCTAATTAATGAAGCTGGGTCTCCCGGCAGCTGGGCATGACAGGGGCAGTGAGGGCCTCTGTCAGCAGGAGGCTGTAAGGTGGGTAGGGTGATGGTGAGGGGTTTCCCTGTGCTCCTCTGGGAGGGAGGCAGCTCTGCCGTGTCCGCACTGGGGTCAGACCCTCCTGTCTGGGTGTGAGGCGAGCTGTGCCAGCACCCCACTGTGACAGATCCCCTAGAGCTTTGGCTCCTGTGCACCCAGGCTGGCACTGGGTCCCTGTTGGGTGGCTCTGCCTGGGCACCTATCTGCCCATCACCTCTGCCAGAGCCTCTGCTCAGCACTGTCTGCTCCCCATCGTGCCCTGCCCCTTTGCACACAGCCCCCACAGCCCATCTGCAAGGCCCTGGCTGAGAGAAAGGCTTTTTTTGAGTTGTATGCAGATTTTTTTACTGCTTTTTCATTTCCAACATGCTCCCCACATGGTTTCCCCCCTTTTCAGCCCTGAAATGGTGACAGCAATCTGTTCTACTGGTGCTGCTCAGCCCTCCTCAGTGGCTACCGCTAAAACGAGCGACTAGAGCAGGTGGGATGTGCCAGCACGGGGATGCTGGTGCCTGAATCCCTGAGCAGGGGGACAGCTGCTCTGTCAGCGCAAGTGGCTGGAGAAGGAGTTTTCTTTCCTTTGTTCCCAGACCTGGTCGCCGACGGCCCCATCTCTCGTTTCACCACTTCCCAAGAAGTGCTGGGCTTGGATGCTGCCTTAGCAATCAGGGCAGAGCGCGGCCGGCCAATGTGTGAATGTGGCTGCTGAGGTTTAGCCCGGGGAGTTATTGTTGGCTTCAGCTGTGCTGGAGATGCTGGAGATGATGGGATGGTGTTGGCTGAGCTGTGCCTGGAGAGTGCGGGGAAAGAGCTGTTTTCATCGCCCAGCCCCGTCTGTGCTGAAGCATCTCTTTGCTTTCCCTGTCCCCGGTGGGGTGTGCTGGAAGCAGGTGGGAATCGTATAGAGGGATCTGGGATTTTCCAGGCTGGGCTAGGTGGGAGGGTGCAGAAGGAGAAGGGTGTGGAACCAAGGTCTGCCCCATTCAGTGCGGGTGGGCCAAGCTTCCCCCCACCTCCTCCCCGGGTCTGTGCTGCTAAAGGTGCAACAAACAGCACTAGGAGAAGAAATTGTAATTGAATATATCAAATGGCTCCTTTGGAGCCCAGGGTGACCCAGCTATTGACACACAGCCTGTGGTAAACAAACAGCGATTGCTCAAACAGCATCAAAACTGGCTGGGGAAACTGAGAAATCTCAGGAAACACTGGTGGAGATACTCTTAAACTGGAGGGAAGGAGATCCCACTGTGGCTGTCCCTGTGCACCCACAGGGAAAGTGCAGCCATGGGTGGGTGCAGGAAGCACTACATTCTGGTCTCCAAGCTGGTGGAACATGGGTTTGATGGATGGACCACTAGACACGTAAGGAACTGGCTTGATGGCCGCACCCCGAGAGTGGTTGTGTCGATGGATCCGTGTCCAAGTGGAGGCCAGTGACAAGCGGAGTCCCTCAGGGATCAGTCCTGGGACCAGTCTTGTTCAACATCTTTGTCGGTGACATGGACAGAGGCATTGTGTGCACCCTCAGAAAGTTTGCTGACGACACCAAACTGTGTGGTGCAGCAGATATCCTGGAGGGCAAGGATGCCATCCGGAGGGACCTGGACAGGCTGGAGTTCAACAAGACCAAGTGTAAGGTCCCGCATTTGGGTCGAGGCAATCCTAAGCACAAATACAGGCTGGGCAGTGACTGGCTGGAGAGTAGCCCTGAGGAGAGGGACTTGGGGGTGCTTGTGTATGAAAAACTCAACATGAGCCAGCAGTGTGCACTTGTGGCCCGGAAGGCAAACCTGATCCTGGGCTGCATCAGGAGAAGTGTGGCCANAGGCCCCATCCTTGGAGGTGTTTAAGGCCAGGCTGGATGAGGCTCCGGCCAGCCTGGTCTAGGGTGAGGTGTTCCTGCCCATGGCAGAGGGGTTGGAACTGGATGATCCTGTGGTCCCTTCCAACCCTGACTGATTCTGTGATTCTGTAACTTCTTCCCAGTGAGGGTGACGGGTTGCTGGAGGGGGCTGCCCGGGAGGTTTGTGGAGTCTTCTTCTCTTTAAAACCCACCTGGACCTGGTCTATGTTATCCTGCTGTCGCGGGGGGGG
>VXBP01004269.1:0-86509 GCA_013400115.1 Rhinopomastus cyanomelas
TGCCCTACGGCCGCGGTCCCTGCACCGCTCCGTCCTCACAGCGCTGCCATTACCCCCGGCCGCTGCCCCAGCGCCCCGCCCCTCCGCCGGCGCCGCTACTGCTGGAACCGGGGAGCTCCGCGGCCTCACGCATCTCCGCCACTATCCGACGCACCAGCCCCTCACCCGCCGTGTCGCGGACAGCCGCTTCGGCGCTCTCCCCGCCGGCGACGGGTCGGGGCGGAGGCCGGCGGATACCCCCACACCGTCACCTTCCGCCGCCGCCCCCCCGCCTGAGAAGAGGCGCTTGGTACAGCCCAGCCTACGGCAAGCGCGGGGGGTCGTAATTCCTTGGCGGGTGGCTGTGCGGCGCATGTCCCAGGTCCCGCCCGGGCACGGCGCACGCGCTGCTCCACTATTGGCCTTGACCCCGCCTGCACAAGCAGTGACCGGGGCTGGCGCGGTTGCGTCCTAGGGCTCCTCGGCGGAAGGCGGCAACAAAAAGTTCAAGCGTCTGACTCAGCGAGGAAAATGAGTGCAGAGACACAGTGGCTCCACATCGCATTGCGCCGCGAGTGCGGGTGTCGGCCGGTGCCGGGTGCTGCAGGCACCGCCGGCTCCTTCCGTCCCATTCTTCCTCGCATTAACCAGGCCGCGTCCTTCCATTTTGCAGATGGGCCCGATTCCCCAGCCCTGCCCTAGAGACAAAAGCAGCTCCTCTTGTGAAGCCATTTCACGTTTTTGTGGAAGAAATGCTGCGGGACTGACAGGCAATGGAAAGGTTCTAAAGTCGGTCACAGAACATACAAAACACGTTAGGTCGAAAGGGGAACCTCAGTGTGCCAGCTGGGCAAGCTGTCTCGCAGAAGGAAACCTGTTGTGATTCCTAAGAGCGAGAGAAAGGCATCCAGTTCCTGCAGCCTGTTTCTCTTCACCCTGTCCTAATGATCTGTGCATTAATGTAACGTCCAGTGCTACAGAAACTTGGTTTTTCTTGTGGAGGTTTTATGGCATCTTCCTGTTCCTGAACTATTCTTACATATTGAGACAAAAGTATTTTCTTTGTAGTAACTTTATCTCCAGAAGAGATCTTTAACAGAGCTACAAGATGACAAATACGTTGTATCTCCTTAGGCTATTATGTAATCATCTGAAATTTTTAATGTGTATGTGCCATTGTATCATACAAAATACTTCTAAACACATGCTTTTAAATTCCTTTCATTCCATGTTCAGAAAATCTTAAAATTAGCTAACTATAAATTTAACTATTCCGATTGGGTTTTGTTTTCTCATAGGAAATTCAGGTATGTGAGGCATAGGAGAGCAACATGAAAATGAATTGTCTGTCACTCATAAAGTACCAAGTTCGGGATCATAGCTACTAACATAATTGCTGTGTCTCTCAAAATGTAACATATTTATAATTCTGATTTCTTTTTCCTGATATTTGGCGTGTGTTTCCTGCCAGAGGGAAATCTGTGTTTGATTAAAATCACATTAATTTTTTTCCCTTTCCAGCTGAAAATAGGAACACTGGATATATATATAGCTGGGAGAGTGAGGTAATGCTCTTAACTCACTAATGACACTAAATTATTTTACACTTTTCCTCGTAACTTCCCAGGAAAAGCTTCTTCAGGCTTGAATGATAGCCAGAAATCTAGTTCTGCGTGTGCATCTATAAAACTATTTGCTTCAGTCTCTTAAATATTTTCTTTTCCTTGGTCATGGAAGAATATTGCTTTGGTTCCTTTTTTTATGAAAATCAAGGCCAGTTCTGCAGTTCTGCAAAAGCGAGCTTAAACGTATCTTGAATAGTCTCTATATTGGAGAAAATCAACATAGGATAAGAGTGCTAACTCTAGTCTACATTGAATAAGAGAATCTTGTAGTGCATATTTCTGTATCTCTGTAGCAATGTATGGAGGGAACAGGTTTACGTAATTGTGGTACTCCAAAATATCATAATTGTACTTATATTTTTTAAAAATTGCATGTAATTGACCAGAAATTTTAAATATATTAATATTTCAGACTCTCATTTTGGCAGTGGTCTTCACATGGACAGATGTAATAACAAGTATCAAAAATTATGTAATAATCAGGCAATTACATCAGCAGGTAGGGCAGCCAATCAACTATGTTCACAGCATTAAAAGTGTGAGGCAAAACTTTTAAAAATCCTGTAGAGTGGTCATCAAGTCCTCTGCACCAACAGTTCTTTTCCAGAGATCTGATGATTTACATCATTGTTTTGATAAGAGCATCAAAACACATGTTTATAATGTGATAAACACACCCAGAATACTTTCTGAAAATCTTACCATCCACCCATTGCAGAGATTATTTAGTACACTTGCCTTCAACTAGTGAGCATTATTATGATGATCTTCAGTTTTTTTAAGATCACAGAATCACAGAACATTGGGGATTGGAAGCGACCTCGAAAGATCATCCAGTCCAACCCCCCAGCCACAGCAGGATCACCTAGACCAAGTCCAGACAGGTTTTAAATGTCTCCAGAGATGGAGACTTCACAAACCCCCATGGGCAGCCCCCTCCAGTGCCCCGTCACTCTCACTGGGAAGAAGTCACAGAGTCACAGAATCAGTCAGGGTTGGAATGGAAGATGCAGTTGTCGTATTATGAAATGGGCTAGTTCTGCATCTAGGAAGTAGATTTCTAGGGCTGTGCTTGTCACTTCAGATCCTTCTTTTACATTGAGAGAAGCAGGTAAGACATTCACCTCATTTTAGATTTCTACTTTAGGATGGGATGAATAGCCATAGGGACTGCCATAAAAGAGACCTAAGAGACCTAGTGAGACTGGTTAAGATAAGCTCCATCTTAAGTCTCTTGCTCTAAAACATGCACAGTATCAACCTTAAATACAGATTGGTGCTGTCATGATTCTTAATATCAGCCACACCACAGGCTGTTCTAGTACCTGCTGCTAAATATAGATGATCCAGCTTTGTTCTGTTGAAGTAGAAGAGAATGTTATGTTTCATCCTAAAAAAAATCTGAATTTCAGATTGAGAAAGTATTTGGGGCAAGTTTCTGTAAGTGCCTAAATGACATGGAAAAATTAACCAGGGCAAACGAAATGTCAAGGATACACATGCTTCTGCAGCATTTCCCTGAGGAAGTCAAAGCGTGTTCATGCGAAAGGTGTTACATAAAACAGCTGCATGTTAAAGGGGGTCTCTAGAAGCATCTGCATTGATGTTACATTTTATCTTTAAAAAAAGGATCTATTTAGAGCTTGTAGATCCATTTAGAGTACAAGGATCTACAGAGACCTATTTTTCAGGGAAATATATATTTATTCAAGAAATGTCTCCACTGTTCACATTATTCAAAACTCATTAAAGTAATTGTTTTTCTTGTTTTCAAATCAAGCAATTGCCCATTTAATTTCCAGCTTACAACTTGTTCATTAAACCTTAATAAGTTTCTCTGGTTTATTTTAAATTAGTTTTATTAACTGCTAGTAATTTTAAGGTCCATTTCAACTTTCTCCATTTTCAACCTAAAACCATCCTCTTTTCTGTTTTGCTGGTGTAAATGCCTTGTTTCCTGGGGGGGCTCTTTGTATATTTCAGCTCTTGATTTGTCATTACTCTCTGCAAGTCAGTCTGCGCAGTCTGCTATTGCTCAGCCTGGCCCTTTTTTCTCCGAGAGCTTTACCCCAGCACATCAACACAGGGCTTCATCTTCCCCCCACCACCTCCAGGTCTTGGTGGGGGAGAGAGGATGGGATGCAGCAGGACTGCCATGGTCCCTTCTGTCAGTCGTGGGGGGTTGAAAAGCAAACCCCGACCCGGCCCTGCCCCTGCCTCCAAGATGGAACAGTGGGCCACGGTGCCAGCAGAGCATGCTGGCAGAGCCACACACTGGCCACATCATGCCAATGGAAAGCTCTTCCCTCACTTACCATCTGAAAAGGGTGGGTGCAGCAAGAACCACCAGTACCGATTTCCCCCTGCACGGAGTGAGCCAGAGCTCCAGCAAGCAAGGCAGCAGTGAGCTGAAATACTCCCCTTCCCCTTGTAAACTGAAGTGGGAAGAAGGGACAGAAAAGCAAGAGGTCCTTGGAGGGGAACTCTCACCCACGTTTATGGCAAGGGGAGGTCCCTGCTGACACAATAATGCAGTCACCACCATTATATGCTCAAAACTTGGTCGGTCATGTGTCCGCCGCCATTGTGTGCTTGCGCTGTAGTTAGCCATGCGGATGCCACCATTTTGAGCCACTGATCAGCGGGAAAAGAAACTGTTTGCCATTTCTACTGCTGAGAAAAGCTGGGGTTGCTCAAGTATTGAGGAGAGGCATCAGAGTATTCCTTCATGCTTAGCTGAACTGTCTGTTCTGAAAGAAGCAGAAGGACTCGAGAATCCTTAAACCTTGCCAAGCAAGAAAAGAGACTGGGTTCCTTTTTTAAAAGGCATGTTTCCTGCATCGAGGATGCAGTTCAGGCTCTGAGGAATCAGGCCTGTCTGATCAGCATTTTGCCAGACAAGCCATGCTGAAGAATTGAAGATTTCACCAGTCTGGAACGGCCAAGGGTTCAGTGTATGCAGATCGTGTCGTGTGACTCATGGGGACAACTCACAAGTCTCTCAGAACGAAAAGAGGGTGGTTATACCCCTCTCTGACTGACATGCTCTCCCCAGGTGTCTAAAGTAAAAACCCAAAGATCAATATGGTAGTAATCACCCACTGTATTTTCCTCAGACTATGTGATGGCATTCGTGATGGAGTTTCTGGTTTGTATGCACTAACTTCCTTAACCTTTTTTCTTCTTTCTGTATATAGTTATAGATTTAATAAACCCCTGGTAAATTCTATCTGAGATCTCAAGACCTAGCTGCTTTTCCCTCTATTTAATTGTGGTCTTGAACCCACTACACAAGGACAACCTGAAACAGTGGATGAGTCTTAGAAGTAGTGTAAGTGTAG
Source organism: Rhinopomastus cyanomelas (assembly GCA_013400115.1). Taxonomy (NCBI): domain Eukaryota; kingdom Metazoa; phylum Chordata; class Aves; order Bucerotiformes; family Rhinopomastidae; genus Rhinopomastus; species Rhinopomastus cyanomelas. The sequence continues at coordinate 4,946 of VXBP01004269.1, forward strand.
CAGTGATAGCTCCACACAGCACACCAGCTTTCTTGCCCCAAGTGGTCAATATAACAGATAAAGAACAATGTCATGGACTAAACGAACACTTTGTGGACATTTTATGGGCATTTTACATGTGTGGTCCATAGTTACATGCGATTTTCAGTGAATTAGTTAGTCTGCATTATTGGTGCAGATAACATTAAAATAAGTTCACAAGTGCTTTGTTAAGCAAAACAAGACAAGTGACAGCAAGAAGGGACCTTTATTTCATTACAGCCATTTTTAATCAAGACTTTTATTGTGGTTGTTTGTCTTTCATGTGGGCACATTTAAAATAAGAATATAAATTGAGTGTACTTTTAGAAATTATAAAAATACACAACAGTAAACTAGTATTCTTGTGGGTTTCGCTTTTTATCGTTTATGAAAAATTGTAAATGTGTGATTATTGTATCTGCTAAGTCCCAAGAAGCAATGGATGCGCACTGTGGTTCTGTCCACGAGGTGGCACTGCTGCACATATAAAAAATCCTAGTCTCAGAGGTCAGACTTGCACAGCCTGCCCTAACACCAACAAAATCTAGACCTCTTTCTTCATGAAATAGGAACAGAAACGAAAGGTGAGCTCTTACAAACAACATTGATTAGGTAGACATCAAATGCTTAGCTCAACTCCCAAATTTGTTCTGTCCTTTCCCAGGATCTGAGACGCTCAGGGTTCCATACTGGGACCAGGCTTTTTAGGACCTTCATCAGTGACATAGCAGGATTGAGCGCATGCTTGGCAAGTTTGCAGATGACACCAAGCTGAGTGGTGCAGTTGACAGACTTGAGGGATGGGATGCCATCCAGAGGGATCAGGTCGAGAGAGAAGTGGGTCTGTGTGAACCTCACGAGGTACAACGTGTCCCTCTGTTGGGATTGGTTACAGACTGGGAGATGAAGGGATTGAGAACAGCCATGTGGAGAAAGTCTTGGGAGTATTGATGGATGAAAAGCTGGATGTGCGCTCTCGCAGTCCATACAGCCAACTACATCAACTACATCAAAAGAAGCATGGCTAGCAGGTTAAGGTTGGTGATTCTGGTCCTTTGCTCCACTCTGACAAGACCTCACCTGGAGTGCTGTGTCCAGCTCTGGAGTCCTCAGTAAAAGGACATGAACCTGTTGGAGAGGGTCCAGAAGAGGTCACAAAAATGTTGAAAGGACTAGAACTCCTCTGCTATGAGATTTAGAGAAATTGAATTGTTCAGCCTGGAGAAGGCTCCTTATGGTGGCCTGTCCTGTGGGAAAGTGAGAGCCAATACAAAGGACAGGGCCAGACTTTAGCCGGGTCAGTTGCAACAGGTAAAGGAAGAAAGTCTTAAAAGAGAGCAGATATAGAAAGATATTTTTACAATGAGGGTGGTGAAACACTGCAACAGGTTGCCCAGAGAGCTGGTGGATGTCTCATACCTGGAAACATTAAACATCAAGTTAGACAAGGCTCTGAGTAACAGGATCTAGTTAAAAATGTCCCTGCTAACAGCAAGGAGGTTTGGACTAGATGACTTTTACAGGTCTTTCCAACCCCAAACGTTCTATGATCCTATGATACTAGCATGTTATGTTTTTGTGTGTTACTAAAGTGTGGTAGCAGACTTGGGTATAGAGAACTGTTAAAACATTCTATATCACCTCTGTCTTCTGCATTAGGAAAACTAAATCACCATGTAAGGGCACTGTATGCAAAGGAGGAGAAGCTAGCAAGTTCAAGAGTAAGTTATTTTACCTCTATCCATTCATGAATAAGGAATACATTTGTTTACACTATCAGCAGTGGACCAAACACAAGGCTACAACTAGGCCAATATTATTCTAAATTTCATCCCTTTTAATTGAGAAATTGTCTATTACCTTCTGCAAGTGGTTTAACCCCCTTCTGTAGCAGTCTGACAACTTCTTACAGGCTCTCACTTTCCCACAGGACAGGCCACCATAAGGAGCCTTCTCCAGGCTGAACAATTCAATTTCTCTAAATCTCATAGCAGAGGAGTTCTAGTCCTTTCAACATTTTTGTGACCTCTTCTGGACCCTCACATATTTATAGACATTAATGAGGTCACCCCTCAGTCTCCCCTTCTCCAAGCTAAAGAGACCCAGCTCCCTCAGCCTCAGCTTGGTACATGGTATGCACAGTGCTGCGGTACGGCATATTCACATCAAGCTACCTGGGCCTTTATAAGCCCTCAGGAAGGCTTTTATACTGGCAAACTTGGTTTTCTGTGTACTTCTTTTAACACAGCCTATTCAGAAGAGTTTGAATGGCAATTTTTAATGTATTTAAATGCTGTAACTCAAGCAGTTGTTTGGAAAGTGTCATCAGTTAACATTCATCCTATAAGTATGAAACAATATTTTATACAAATACTATACTTTTCACTCAAGAAGTTTGACATTCTCTACAAATGGTAATAATTTATAAATCATTAAGAATACTGTGAAGCATGCATTCTGTTCACATTATGAGGAAAATATTATCTAGGGAAAGTTAATTATTCATCAGAGGAAATGAAAAAATTTCATGCAGTAGATCTCAGTCACCACTCTTTCCTGCTGCAGCAGAAATACCATAATGCCTACGACTATGCTCAGACAATCCTCTGAACATTTCAGCCACCTTGCACTGTTACCTAGTCAGAATATTATTTTTCCACTATAATAATTTATCTCATTGAATGAATAAGCAACAAAGGAGTACACTGCAATTCATAGAATACAAAGTTATTTGCCAAACTATGGGTTTCCTCTTTGAATTCTTTCTGGCTCCAGTGGGTGGCTAGGAAAGAGTACTGGAGTACTGATCTGGGAATGGTAGCTGAGAAAACAGACACTGTGAATCGTGATAATCCTCCTTCTCATAAAATTTGACCTAGAAACACCACAGCAAATATGTAACTACACATTCACAAATCATTTTAGTTGTTTATGTTGTTGTTCAAGCAGCAACGGATAACGTGACCACTATTAAGCTGCCAGGGTGCTCTATTTCATTTTGGCATGCTTTGGCACATCAGTAAGTAATACTCTTTCCAAAATACAGGACATACCAGACAGTAGCATATCACTTATGATACCTGGTCAGTATTTACAAAATTAGATTCCCGATTACAAATTCTGAAAAAGTAGAAAAAGAAACAACTAATGAACAAACTACTCAGAAATGTATTTCAGGCTAGACATACTTACTTTGTGGCGTAAAATACTGTAGCATTACTGCAAGATACGATCCAAAATAAAATTACTACTAACCCAAGAAAATTCCTGGTGTTTTAAACACGTAACTAGATTCATATGTGGTACACCCTTCAACAATAATAACTGCCAAGCCTTCCAAACACAGAAATCCTGCTCTTTACTTGATACAAGGCAGTGTGGCTGAGGTACTGCAAAGCCTCACAAGCATCAGGGCCAGACTGCTTACTAAGCCATACCTGAGACTCCTCAAGGCTCTTCCTTCCTGCACTTCTGGCTCTTGCAACCCACAGAAGTGCAGACCATACCTTAGTGCAGCACTGGTTTGGGCAGTACCGATTTTCAAAAGCTCCAGTGATGGGCAGCAGCAAAAAATAAGAATAAATGAGTAATTTGCTCTTGTACTCCTCATAGTCATTCAGTCTTACTTCCATCTTAATGTAGTTTAGGATATTAAACATAACTAAATGCTTCTAATCCTACATATGTGTAACATTAAAAAACCCCACCTATATACATTTGGAAAGAAAAATTTACATATCTTTTACCTTTTACAAGATCCTTCAGTATTTGCCTTTCTGAGGGTGTGCTCATTATGTTTGTACTTGTTAACCAATGGAAATGCATATTTTTCTTGCATTGCTAACATTTTATAAAAAAGAATAAGTAAAACAAATCATTGGCCTTATATTTTATATTAATTACAGTGTTTTATATTTTGTATACTGCACATCTTGCCCAATCTGTTCTGTTTCAGATGAAGGAGGATTCTGCTGCAGAATGTGATAGGAGTTACTTCTGACTTTCATCACACTTACAAAATAAGTTGTGAAAACAGTGAGCATGTGTTGACCACTCTACAGGTTCTGCATTTGCCCTTTAGAAGCAATGAAAGAATAGCAGGTTTTTTAATGACCAGCTCCTAATGAACATGAAAGGTTCATTAAGAGATCTGTGGTGCCATTATTTTACGGTAATTCAGTCTCTTCTAGGTTCATACACCAAATGAAGGATTCATTTATGACCTATGACAATAATTACAAACACACAATCTTTAAGGAGACAAAGATATAGACATTGTCATATTGCAAAAGGAAAACAGAACACTGTTAGAAAAGCTTAATAATTTAATTACTAGGTGAGACTGCATTTACAGTGGCAATTATTTCTGGCATAATAATAGAAATTATAATAAAATTATACATTATTATAAATCATGTATAATATATTATTATAAAAGATAATAATAGAAATTATAATTTTCCTCATATAAGTAACAAGGCATTTCAGACACAATTCAAATAAAGGTTTAACGTAAAAATTTTATTCCATTATTTACAAATGTTTAGGATTTGTAGACGTGGCTGCATGGAGATCTATGTGACACACTGAATGCCTCTAAGATTGAAAAAAATGTAAGTCATAGAACACACATTTAAACATCTGCCAAGACAGCAATGTGGGCCTGTCTCTACAATGTATAAACAAAGAAAAATTATTGAATATCAATATTATCTTAAAAAGAAGGCTAATCTATCTTTTTGTCAGTCTAACCTACATTATCTTCAAAGGTCTGATTTCTAATCCAAAATAAATTTAGAAAGATTATAGGTAGCTCATTCCTTTTTCTGACTTCACTTTTGCCATGAACTTTTTTACATGAAAACTACATAGGTGTTTCATAAGATTATAACTGAAATGCACCAAGTTCTCTTAAGTCTATTCCTTAAAAACATCTCTTCTGAAGACAGCTGTGAAGACTCAATGTGCAAAGTCAGTTGTCTAAAGTTTGCACAGATTACATTCATGTTGATGTACTGTGCATTGGTGGAGTATTTGTGCTCTCCACAAAGAGCATCATGCTTCTTTTGGTGTCAGTGCCAACTGAAGTTGCTCCAGCTCCCTGCTCATACACTACCCCCAGCTGAAGTAGTACTTATCTATGTGTTACGGTGCCATGGACAAGGCTTAAGAATTGTTCAAGGCTGCAAGAAAATGTCTTTCTTGATATATTGTATGTGACTCAAAATTGCTTCCCCAGCCAGGGTTCTGGGTTGCCTAAAACACTGGTATCAATGTAATGAAGCAGCTGAAAATGCAATGCCAGAGGCAGCTGGAGGCAGCTTACATTGGCATAACACTTTCAGGTACAATTTTATCTTTACAAAACTTTTGATTTTGCCCATGAAACCCAAAAAATTTTAAAAACATTGGTTTTGCGTCATTGTCGCTTCAGGACACAGCACGAGGACGAACACTTAGGTTAGAGAAAAGATGACCCAGGCAGTCATTCTTATGACAGCAAAGTACTTGGATATCAAATTTATGTTCAGAACCATATTACGTAAATTATGACAACCATAAAGAACTCAGATCTGTCTGGTCTTCTTATGGATTGCTTTTGGTCTTATCACTGAAATCAAATTAGTTCATATCAGGGAGTGAAACTGATGTAATAGCTGTTTGAGTTGAAGCGACACGATTTTGTAAGAAAGGTTTAGGTCTTGGCTAACAAATCTAGTACCCAATGCTGCCACGGTAAGAATGTAGTACTTCCTCTTCAATGCCCTCCTGTGGCACTTCACTCACTTCTCTGATACACGTCATTCAATTATCAGAGGAGAGGTATAAACTGTAATAAATTTGGTTAAACATTTCAAAGCTGTTTATGACTCATTGAAAACTAATGGAAAATAACTGCTTTTTCAAATCCACACTAAGAGTTCCATGGAAATTCTCGGTTTGTTTATAACTAACTCACTCCAGTGCTTTCTCTTAGTTAACACACTCAATTGAAATGTCTTCCTGTTTGTAATCAGACTTCTACATTCAAAAGTGTTTTCAAGGTGCTGCTAGTATTGCAAGAGCTACTTTTGCCTTTTTGTGTATACTAAGCAAAGACAGAACTTCTTGCAAATGCTTCCCAGCAGTTATTCTCAGTAGCTTGGTACTATTTAATTTTTTTTGCCTATTCATTGGATTTTACTATTCTACAAAATCTTTTCTGTTTGACTGGAGCTTTTCCAGAAAAGCACATCTTTTGATGGATAGGCATAACAATATTGTAAGGTTAGCTGTCAGACAACAAGGTTAATAATTGTGGGAAGAGAAACTAATGTTTAAAACACTACAAAGGTACAATATATGCAATAAACCAAAGGAGGGAAACAGAACTCAAAACAGGAAGGGGGTGTTTGGTATTTCAGCAAAGGAAATGTAAGGTGAAAGCTAAAACTTGCATAAGCAATGTGGAACATTAGAATTTTGTATTGTTTGTACTACACTGTGATTTTGATAGCTTTGTTAAATTGGCTCCTGGGAGGCAAATAAACAAAGCTAAAGGTAAAAGCATTTGCAAGTAAGTGTATCTCCTCTTTCTTGAAGTCAGAGATAAGGGTTATTGGGCTGTTTTTTCAAACACAGGAAATCTACACTGAGGTTCTCTTCATGTCACGAGTAAGACTGAATGTTTGACCTGTACAGACACATCACCAATCTTGACACACGTCCTCCAATTCTTCACTCACAGTGACTCATGTGAAATTTGATTAGCTTTTTCATTCTTATTTACCACACTACTGAATAGCTGCTCACTCAAAAAGTACATAAAAATGGGTAAATGTTACTTCAGAACATAAATGATGCATTGACATGTAATTTGAAATACACTAACATGTATTTTATTTACTTCTTTGTACTGAAGAGCAGTAAGGCACGCGATGGTTAAACACCTCCAGTGGCAAGAGTTTGGCTCCCCAGCATTTGTGGCACTTCAAGGTTAGTACAACTGCATGTGCCTTACGCTTTTTGGAACAAGAAGTGCTCAGACACGCAACATGAACCAAACGTGACTCAGGCCGTATGGCAGCGAGCCGGGAGCACGCACTCAGCTCCCGGCCCGTGCCCTTCGGCTATTTATGATTTATGTAGCCGAATAAACACCAAGTACGACCGTACTTAAAACAGGAGTGGAAATACAATACTGGGAATATCTTATCGGCAGCCCCGACAGTATCGGGCCCTCGCTATCGCGTACTCAAGCGCAAACCCAGTGCGGGACTCTTGGCCGCCCTGTGGGCGCTAAGGGTGCTGGCTCAACTTGCAGCGCCGACCCGCCGCAGTTCCAAGCCGTTCCCGCGCGACCCGCGACCGTTACCGCGGTGCCACCTCCCTCACCTTGGCAACAGCGGACCGACCCCACCCCCCCCCACCAACGGGCTCGTCCAGCCCAACAGCCAATGAGGGACGCCGCCTCCGAGTCGCGGCGGCGGTTGGCTAGCGTGCCGACCGTCGGGCGGAGCGTAGCCAATCGGCGGTGCCGCCTAAGTCCCGGCTCCTCCCCGTTCCACGGCCGCTGGGGCTGGGAGTCGCCCCAGACGCCATTTCTTCAGCGCCCCTGCGGCGGCGCGGCTGCATCAGCGCTGACGTGAGACCGACGTGCGGCTCCACCCGGCGCTGTTCCCCCCCACCCCCTGTGACGGGGGCAGCACGTACAGGGCGGCGGGTGAGTGCGGGAGGAGGCGGGGACATATGTGTGCGCAGCCCGACCCCCAGCGGGCCTGTAGCTGGGAAGCTCAGAGGGCAGCGGTCGGTGTCGGCAGCGCGCAGGGGCGGGCAGGGGCCGGCAGGGCAGGGGGCGCTGTGTCGCCCAACTCAGACCCTGCCGCCTGGCGCGCGCACGAGAGCGCGGAGACGCGTTGCCAGGAGGCGTCCGGGAGCGCGCCGCGCTCAGGGACGGCCGCTCGGGTCCCGCTTGTCTTGGTTACTGCTGGGCGGCTCCGAGACTCCTGTCAGTCGGGAAGAGGACCGTGTAGGGTGCGCTCCGGCACAGCCTGGCAGGCCGCGGTGAGGCCTGGGCGGGAGAGGGACTTTACTCGCCTTCCCGTGCCCTGGCCGGGCAGGATGGGGCATCGCTCTGCTGCATTCTGGGGGTCCCGGGCTGCAGGTCCCGCGGCCTCCGCTTCAGACCTGTCAGTGCGAAGAAGGGGGAGCGGTGGGGCAGAGACCACGGTGCCAGTGGCGTTTTCCGCAGGTTCGGTGGACCTGGTAGCATCCTTGAACATCGGATTTTCTGAGCCGGGACAGGAAGACAGATGGGAGACGGTCCCCGCGGCCGACAGGAGGCTCAGATTTTGGTTAAGATCTGAGCGTTTAGCCTGCATCCATCCCTGTCAGACCTGATGCCGAGTGGGGCAGCACGGCTTGTAGCCGTTAAACCGTTCTACAGTACTGACACTGAGGCGATCCTCTTACTCATTCAGGGACCGATAGGACTTTCTACGTGGACAGCGTGTGTCAGCTCTGCAGGACTCTCAGCACTGTCCTGCCCGAATTACCGAGGTGGCAGCTGCGGAGTGGCCAGTAGTGGGTTGGACTTAGAAGAATGGCAGGTTGGATATTTAAATTAGTCTTTTTTGAGAGTTTTGTAAAGGTATTTTATGAAGAAAAGGATGAGGAGGAAAACAGACATGTTGAGAATTCAAGTGACACAAGAAGCAGTTTTGTGATGATAGCAGAAGGATTACGCTTTCAGAGTCTGGTTTGTTGCCCAGTCCCGCATTTTGCCTGATTGACTATTGATCACCCTAAAGCATAGACTTCATACTTGAAAAGACAATTTTTCTGTGAAGATAGTGCACTAGTATCCACGCTCGCTGTAGGGTCATAAATAAAAGCAAAAGAGATATCAACTCATATCCTTGATTTCTAGTAACTTCCCTGTGAGAATCATAAAATCATAGAATCATCATGGCTGGAAAGGACCTCCAGGGTCATCAAGTCCAACCTTTTCTCCCAGTGCCTAACCGCTAGACCATATCCCTAAGCGTCACATCCACTTGTTCCTTAAACACCTCCAGGGATGGTGACATCACCACCTCCCTGGGTAATCCATTCCGGTATCTAATCACCCTCTCAGTAAAGAATTTCCTTCTAACATCCAGTCTAAACCTCCCCTGATGCANCCAGCAGATCGACACCTGTGCTTAATTTTGTGTCGTCCGCAAATTTGCTGAGGGTGCACTCGATCCCCTCATCCAGATCATTGAGAAAGATACTAAACGAGCGGTCCCAAAACTGAGCCCTGAGGGACACCGCTTGTGACTGGCTGCCAACTGGATTTCACACCATTCACTTTCCAAGAGATTTGGGGCAATATTTCTTAGCCACTTTCAATTCCCTTTGTAATAAGCCACCTTTATAAGTTGTATTGTTGAAACAAATGAATTGTTGTTTTAAGTCTCTCTGTATTTAATTAAACAGCTACACACTTCCAGTTGTGGAAAATACTGTATGTATTTGCTTACTCAGTTGAATTTTAACTAAAAGTATTCAGAGATGGAGTTGTAAAACACACAGCTGTCTTGGGAGGACAAAAAATTGAAAAGGTTCACACCTTTAGCTTTACATTACTTCTCATTTCCTACCTCTAATTTTCTAGGTCACTTAATGCTGTCTGTCAGTATTGTCCTTTTGGGACACTTGCTATCAGCTGAAGAAGTTTTTGATGAGCACTGAGTACATCATCTTAATCCGTGTTTACCTGCTACTGGCCTACAGTGCATTAGCCTCAGTGAATATAGTTAACATATGAAATATGTATTGACATGTTAGTAGTTAACTGTCACACCTCCTGCTGGAACCTCAAGATTTGGTGTTTGGCAGGAAGTAGCAAATATTTTTGCTTACGTTATGGAAAGCCATTGTCTTTCTGCCTGCTACTTAATACTGTATGTAAGACTAAAACTTGTTTATGATTAATCATACTATGGAGAAGGACTTTATTCTGAACCTAAGACCATGTACTTTCAAGCTATATGCTTTTTTTTCTTTAAAATAGGTAATGAAAATTTTACATTGGGATATATATTACTACTGGTACGCTTAGATAAAGAATTGTAAGTGTTTGGCAAAAGGTTTTTCTCTTTTTGTACTTTGAAACTTAAAAGCAGCAAATGTTATTGTTTGCCTATATTGTAGACCGATTGCAATGTAGATGGAAACTTTATGTTCGTAGTTCCCGGATTGGATTGTTACCTGTTTCTTACCAGGGTCTTTATCACTGATGTTGTAGGAAAAAACAAACATAATGGTATTTCCCTATACTTCTTGGTATATTTACTAAAACCAGTTTGATACGTTACTGATAACTGGTACGTGAGATAATACAGGAAAGACATGAATTGAAATGGCCTTGTTCGGCTGTATCACTTCTAACCCTGTGGGCCCAAATTGTTGGCTTTTTTCTAATTGAACATAAATAATTAAAAAATAAAGCTCCTCACATAGTATTTTGAAAAATACTAGGAATAACGTTTTGTTAGATTTTCATATCTATTTTCTAACTGGGGTATGGAGCACAACAGATGAACAGACTTCAAGAGAAAAATCTTGATAATCAAAGTAGTAAAAATAAATAGGTTTTTTCCTAGTTTTCTGCATCCAGTGAGGAATTAAGCTAAAATTTAGAAATCCTATTTTTTTGCAGCATGAATTATGGTTCTCTCCAGATAAAACTTTTTTGGAATTAATTCTGTGTGAATAAAAGTACTTGGGGTTTTTTTTCAGCAGTGGGTTATCAGTGACAGATTACTTTGGATATGGAAGTACTTCAGGGCCTGTATAAAGTTAATTAATTCTGACTATATTCTCATCTTTAGGAAGAGATTGGGATAAATATGCTGCCAGTACCTATGGATTATTTAATCTTGGTGTATGAGCTCTTCTGAGGATTATGGAGGCATTCTTACATGAACCAGACAGAGCTTTTGTATTTGAGATGCAATGGATGGCTCTAGTTTGCTAAGGAGGAAAACTTTTTCCATGCTGTTTTGTCATTGTTATATAACAGTATTGTGTTATTGTTATATTTGTCATTCAGTATAACAATATATAAACCCAAAATGATTTAATAAGATAAACGTCATGTCATGGAAAATTGTAATGGAAAGCTTGGTGGAAACATTCTGTCCAGATGCGCTCAGCTTTGGTGAATTTCAGTAGGTCTTTAATTAGTTTGTATCTAGAAGAGAAGGAAACTAGTGGTAAGTAACAAGACAAGAATCTAGAAAGATGCTAGGTGTACATTGTCTCCTTATGAAACTAATCTGAATTGATACAGGCGTAGAGTATGTAACATCCATTGGCAGGCATACTGATGCTAATGCATACAGTCTTGGTCTGTGTGCAGCTGGGCTACCCCTAGCTGTAGTACTGATAACTCGGGTCAGTAGAATACCACTGGAGGAACAGAAGCTAGAGATAGGCATCTTTTGTATTAGTTCTTTCAATGTTTCTGTCAGTGTTTTCATGCCTCTAGGCAAAAAGGGCAAATTTTGTTTTCTAACAATATTTACTTCCCTCAAAGACTGTGGAATAGTCTATTAAATAGTGCTGCAAAAGGAGTTTGGTTTGCGTTTAATTTTATTTGATTTAATGTAGTTAATTTTTAATCCGTAGGACTAAATTGAGCCACCTTGGAGTCAGGCACATGGTGGATTTCTTCCCTGTCTTTTTCACCTCTCAGTGAAAAATTTCACATCTCAGGTAAGACCTGAGATGAAATGGCAGTAACTGTCAGCCAGTTTACATAGTTGAACTTTGTGTTCAGATGGGTTTGCGATCCCCTAGTTACAGTAAATGAGTCTGAGAAAGCAAGATTTGCTGCTTCTCAAATCCCATAGCTATATCCCATCTTCCTTTTGCAGCCTTTTTCTTACTTAAGGAAGGCAGAGGTGCTAGTGTGCCTGGAGCACGTCCTGCCTGACCATATCTTGTGTCTGTGTTGTTCGTGAACTGTGACATCACCTGTTCCATGTTGCATCTTCAGTGCAGGGTTTGGTAGGAGAAAAAGGGAGCCAACGAGAACGAAGCTCCCTTATGACTAAGCGAGGCAAGAAATATGGAGGAGCAAATGTCAGGTAATTGTGTTTTTATATAGCAGATATATTTGGAGTCTTTTTCTACAGAGTTTAAATACATAATGTAAATTGAGAGGCAGTGAATTACTTCTGTTTAACTTACCCTGCTTTTAAACCTGCAAAATCATTGTGGGTCTTGAGCCATAAGTAATTTACAAATCATTCAATCATAGATCCCAGCTAGAAGTCCATATTTTGGAAGGTTCCAGAGGGCTGTAGAGCACATGGCTGCTTGTCAGCTTAAGCCAGGCAGTGCTGGTGGGTCGCTCCAGAGCGCTGCACTCCCAAACCCACTGCATAGGACCCCAGTACGTGACTCTCCCCTCAGGACCGTTTCCAGGACTGCTCCTCCTTGCAGCTTTAAAAAGTACTTCTTGTAGAGCTCTAGACTACTTGTTTTAGAGCTCTTGGCTATATGAATTAATATTTCAGTATGGGGGCACAGGAAGAAAGGACTTCAGTAATCTGGTAGTTTTGAAAGAATTTAATTTTCTGTTGGCTGTCTACTCCAAAAATAAAGTAGTTTTGAATTTGTTCTTTTCTCCTTAGGTGCTTGCTGTATGTTTGCATACCGCATTTTTTCACATGCGTACTTACTTTTTAGACAGATGACCATGGAAATGGTTGAATCACAACAGGATGACAGTGCAGTGGATTCTGTGCCAGAGAGAGATGACGGTCACCTTCAGAATCAGCCAGGCAAAAGTCGTATTTCCCAACGATCTGAGGTAAGCTGAAATGCAAAAAGATGAGAAGAATCAGTAAAGTGATATTCAGAACAACTATTATTTTTAAAAATTATCAATTTGGTATTAAATAATAAAAATATAGTAAAAGTATGCCTGTGATACTTAACAAAAAGCTAGCATAAGGGCAGGTCTGTTAAAATGTAATGCTTTTAGGGCATCACACTTTTCAGAGTTATCAGTAGGCACTTTTTACTTCAAGGTGATTATGTTATGGGGAAGTGAATAGGGTCTTAAAGAGTTGAGGTGGTTGAAAGACCAAACGTGTGTTTTGAAAATGTGTTGTATCAAAAATGAAAAGTTAATTAAAATATTCATGTTTCTTTCCTAATTCCAGTTACTGTGGACAATACGTTTTGCCATCTTGCAAGTGTAGTTTTCATGTGTGCTTGTTTTATTTCATCCTTGTGATCGAAGGAGAGTGGCTGGAGTCCTAAAAAACTACTTGGCCTGTTGTGTGTGGTTGTCATTTTTTTCTCTGGTAGTTAGTGGATAAAGATGTTATCAAACATTAAAAGTATGTATTGACACATTCAGCTTTTTAGAGAAATAGTGTTCTTGTCAGTACAAAGATGCATAGGTTTAGGAACCATATACGATATCCCTTACGATATTCTTTAGAACCCCTTTGAAGTAAAGGAACTTTTTTTTAAAAAATACTTCTTCCAAAGAACTTACTTGGTAAGATTTGATGGCATGCATGTGGCACACAGATACTTGATTTACATTTTAGGTGTATTTTCAAGTCAGTGAAGCTGCTTTTTTGTGAGGTCTCCAGACACTAAGTACACTGCAGAGTATTTTTGAAAACTTACATGTTGATTTTGATACCTCAGGCATTTTGCACTTGTGGTTTGGGGAGGAACACTGTTTGTTTGGGTGTCTGTGTTCTTTAAGAATGCAACATGAAAACAAGAATTTCATTTGGGTGGTGTCACCCCCTCATCTTTTTCTTTCTTTGGTTCAAATTTTGTGTTTAGATAGGATGATTTGCATATAAATGTATTGGCTTGTGCAGTAGTCTCTGAGGAAAATAGCTGTGAATTCTATCATTTGGGATCTTTAATGTTGATCCAGAGGCAAGGCCATTGCATAAGGCTTTTGCCAGGTCCCCACGTAAAACACTATCTATTGCTTCAGTGCTGCCCATGAAGGTTAAACCACACTAAGCATGACCCTTAGGGCTTTCAGTTACAACTAGTAAATAACTCTGCAGTGTCAAAGGGCCTCAGTTAATTACTGCTGCAGTGAAACCCATGCCCTTCAATTTGAAGGCTCACAGAGCCGGAGTTCACACCAGGGAGCCTCTCCTTGCTACTGGGACGTAGAGCCTGTCAGTGCTGTTGGAGCCTGTGGCCTTCGCCTAGGCCGGCCGGGGAGCAGAAGGGCATTGCTGCACTAGAGCCGTTTCATGAAAAATGGCGAGGACAGGAGGGCTTCAGAGAGCTGGGCACGACAGGCCCTGGCTCCCTCAGCACCCGGCAGCACCGCTGCAGCCCCTCTCAGCCACGTCCAACCGTGGCGCCTCGAGGCTTAGCTGCCGCAGGGCTTGCTGTGGTGAGAGGGGCCCTGTTGCTGACAGGCCTGGTGACACTTGGGTGGCTTAAGATCAGTAGGACTTCTCTAGTTTATGTGCCTGCATGGCGGGTGCAGAAGATGAGGCGCTCTGTCACGGTGAGGATGACTATGTTGAGAGGTAGCCTGTCCTGAGGGATGTCCCATCCGAATAGGTGTTTCTGAAGAAGTTGTGGCTCTGCTGCTGGTGTGTTTTGACTGTTACAGAAGGGCACAGATAACACTTTCTCCCTCTGCTCTCCTCCTTGCTCTGGAGGAGTGCAGTTAGCAGAAGACAACCAAAGGACTGCATCTGGAATGCCGTGTCCAGTTCTGGGCCCCTCAGTTCCAGGACACTAAATTGCTGGAGAGAGTCCAATGTGGAGCAGTGAAGATGATGGAGGGAGTAGAATACCTCCCTTATGAGAAGAGTCTGAGGGAGCTGGGTCTCTTTAGCTTGGAGAAGAGGAGGCTGAGAGGTGACTTCATTCATGTCTATAAATATGTGAAGGGCGGGTGTCAGGCGGATGGAGCCAGGCTCTTCTCAGTCTCATTTAGTGATAGGACGAGGGGCAGTGATTACAAACTGGAACACAGGAGGTTCCATATAAATATGAGAATGAACTTCACAGTCAGAGTGACAGAGCACTGGAACAGGTTGCCCAGGCGGGTTGTGGTGTCTCCTTCTCTGGAGATCTTTAAAACCTGCCTGGCTGTGTTCCTGTGTGACTTGGTCTAGGTGATCCTGCTGTGAATGTGGAATAAGGTCACATTTGTAGTTGGATTTCTTTCATCCCTCATTTTCAGCCAGCTAATGATTTGTCGTGGTGTTGTTTTGGTGTTCAAACAGAACTAGTTCAAGTATTAATTTGTCAAAATATTGGTGTTAGTCTTTAGAAGTTGTTGGAAGTGTACGGAACAGCTGTATGGAAACATGGCACCTTTTCTTCAGGAATGAACAAAGGTGCAAGGTGAAAATTAGCCAGTTTTCAGAGGAGCTGTGATGTGTCACATGCACAGATCTTAGGTTTGTCTATACATGGCTGTTCTTAAAAGGAAGTTAACTTGGATTTAAATGTTTTGATAATGTTGATAGCTAAGTTTGGAATGGTTACATCTGCATTTGTAATCAAAGATAAATAAAGTGTTCTTTTGCAGCCTTTTTAGAGGCCGTATTACATTCTGCGTTGCCCTGTGCTCACCTACACTGAATTGAACTAGAAGAATGTAAGAGGAATGTACTTGGTTCTTTTCAAATTCTACAAAATACATTCAGTTGTGGGTACTTGTTTTTTAGGTTTTTTTTCTAAATTAAAGGATTATAAACCTGCAGGTTTGTCACTATTTTGTGATTCTTCAAGGGTATGCTGTCACCAAATGAATGAAGTCAGGCTAATCTTGTGTTAATGCTTTGGGCTTCTTTTTTGACCATAGCTTTGAAATTGATCCAAGCTCCCCCGTTTCGGGCTTTTACTTAAAAGACATTGCTTGGTAGAGAGACTATTTTTTAATTAAGTTTGTCTAGAATGGGTTTGCTTTGGGTTTTTTGCCTTTCCAGTAGTAATTTTCAGTTTGCTTCTGGAGGCCTTGTAATGTTTAGATTCTACATCAAGGACAGAAGTCAGCTGGAGCTGTGCACTGAGTGTACCTCACGTCAGCAGTGTTCGTGGTATGAAGGGTTGAATGTGAATGTAACCTCTCTAGTCCTCTATAACGAAACGTTATCTGACCTTCAGTAATGAGAATGCGTACATCCACACTGTAATTGTTCAGACAGGCAGTGCACCTTGAAGTTTGATAACTGATGAGTAACTCCTTTTCTGAAAGAATGGGCGCCTCAGTATGGAGACAGCTTATGGTCTTTTTTGTTGGTTTCATTTCACGTATCACAGAATCACAGAGTTATTGAGGCTGGAAAAGACCTCTGAGATGATCAAGTCCAGTCTATGACCTAATCACCACATCGGCCAGACTGTGGCACTAAGTGCCACATCCAGTCTTTCTTTAAACAGCTTCAGGGATGGCAACTCCACTGCTTCACTTGGTAGTCCATTCCAATATCTGATCACCTTTTCCATAAGGAAGTGTTTCCTATTATCCAAATATACCTGGTACAGCTTCAGGCTGTGCCCTCTCATCCTGTCACTAGTTGCCTAGGGGAAAGGCCCAACCACCGCCAGACTACAACCTCCCTTCAGGTAGTTGTAAGTAGGGGAAGTAAGTTTCAGACCACTCTGCTATGACAGAATACACAGTGGAACATGTCTGAGCTATTAGACTTCCTAAGAGGATAGAACCCAAAAGGATATTACAGCACCCGTAGTCTCTTTGCCATTGTCAGGGACATAACTCTTGCGTTGTTGAACCAGATGCGTAATGAGGTAAGCTTTCCTTCACCCTCAGTGTTCCTGAGATGGCTTTGTGGATTGTTTTCAGTCATTGTGCCAGACAGTCCTTGAAGTAATGATGTTAAAGGTAGCGTTGCTCATCACTGATGTCAGAAAGCGATTTATTTTTTTTGACGACTCTCAGTCTGCAAGATGATGCATGGTAGTGTCATAAGGCACTAATATTTTGGCTAATGAGGGAATAGTCAATTTGAAAACAATTTAAAGGGAAATAGGAATCAAAGTTATTTTAGTAGTTTCTAATATTTATAAGATACACAGAACATAAAGTTAGAAAGGAGTTCAGTCATAGTTCTAGAAAACAAAACACAAAAGAATCGCAGCCATTTAAAAGTTTATAAGTTATAATTTGTGCAATAATGTGTAAAACCATTAACAATATATTAAAATATTCCTATCTCCTCTTCTCTTACCACTATTAAATTCTTACCTCAATTAATGGTAACAAAACCTTTTACTTTGTGATATTTTGAGCTTCAGTCCACGAGTATTTGACTGAGTGTTGGTTTGTTGGTTTTTGTCCTTGTACGTTTATAGTGAATAAAGAACGTTTAAGTAAATGTAATGTTTTTTAATCTTGAGTACTGTATTACTTCATGATTGCATGTGCCTGACCCACCATGTACTAAAGCTCATGAAGGGTTCATGTACTTGTTTGCATGTGGTGTACTTGGAGAGTTCTCTGCTACAGACAGCATTGTGTCACATTGCAGCTCTCATAAAGCAGTAAATTGAAAGAGTTCACGAATTTCCCCTTGTGATGTTTTGAAAAGTTGGCATGCTTTGCAGATGGTTAGGTTGCTCCATGCTCTCTCCTTGAAGGCTGAATGTCAGCTTGGACACAAAATAGGTCATACTATTAAGATCTTCAAGGCTTTCTAGACCTCAGCTCAAAGATCTATTTCTAATAATAATACTAATGTGGGTTTTGTCGATTAGGAACGTTTGAACGTTCTGTTTAATTACTGCCATTTAAAGAATAATTAGTTCCATTTTGGGGTGAGAAGTGCCCTCAATTGTTCTGAAAAGCTGAAAGCTAAAAAGCAGTTCAGTTTTCTCTAACAATTGGGCAGTTGCTAGTGAATGTTGAAAAAATCCTGCCTCACCTTCATAGAAACACTGTTACTTCAAGATAATTTAAGCTATCACACAGTCTTCTGGATAGTAGAGCATCTCTATAGCAGTTAAGATTTTTTTTCTTGCCTCCAGAAAGGAATGGTTCCCAGACAAGTGGTGGCTTGTAGATCAGGAGTGAAAGCTTCTTTAATGTTTGAAATTTCAGAAAACCTTTAGTGTGAATACAGAAAAATACAAAACTTTCTTTGGACTTTTTTTAAAATAGATCGTATTTTTCATCTCAGTGTCATCTCTGCTTACATTTATTGCTTTTACTAGATAGCTTTTGAAGCTGAGAACCAAGGTAGGAGGGAGTAATACCAGAAATATAGGCTGCAGGTCTTTAACTGTTTCTTAACTCATTTATCCTCAGTACTGATCTTAAGAACCAAGGACTGGAGAAAACCGTGTGCGCACTAGAATGTCATGAGAAAAGGGGATCAGGTTATTCCTAGACAGAATATTTCCTTCAGCTGTTCTGGCTTAAAGACAGCAGTTCTTTATTTTTTCTGTAGCAAATAATCAATGTGCTACAGCTCTGTTATTCTTGGTATATAAATATGCATATGAAGATTCATTATTAATTATTTTAGACTAGATACATCAAATAAATGTTTTGTAATGAGGGTGGTGAAACACTGGCACAGGTTGCCCAGAGATGTGGTAAATGCCCCATCCCTGGAAACTTTCCAAGTCAGATTGGAAGGGACCCTGGGAAATATAATCTAATTGGAGATCTTTTGGCTGATTGCAGGGGTGTTGGACTAGATGATCTCTGAAGGTCCATCCAAACCCCAATGATTCCGATTCTGAAATAACTTAGAAATATACGCTTGCTTCATTTAAATTTTTTTCAGTCTGTAAAGTTCTTGTGTTACTCTAGAATACCTACCTGAAAGCACAAGTTTAAACTCAACTTTTTGTTTAATAAGCGAAGCAACACGGAAGCAGTTCTGTATTTTAAAAAAAGTTAAGTTATTAAAAAGTTAAAAAGTTTTACTAGTAAAAGTAGTTTATTTCTGTGTGTGGTAATTACACACATTTAAGCTATTTTATATATGGAATCAAAACCACTTTCTTTTAATATTGCTTCTGAAAGCATTTGGTGACATCCTAAAGCATGTTATTTAAACATGATGGTTGTAATTTTTGCAGGTTTCTGTAGCTGCATCAAGTGCTGGAAGAAGATCTCCAGCTGTAACTGTAGTGCAGTTGCCTTCTGGTCAAACTGTTCATGCCCAGGGTGTCATTCAAGCCACAGAGTCCTCAGTCATTCAGTCACCACACATGCAAGTTGTTCAGGTTAGCTTTTTTACTATTACATTTTCATGGATGTTTGGTGCCTCATGATTCGCTTTTCCCACCCCAACCCCATCTCTTCATTTACACCAGTGCTGCAAGGTTTACTTTTATGGTAAGGGAAACCGGGAGGGGAGGAAGGTGGCAAGCTGCCAACCAGTAGCAGCTCTAGAAGTATTGTGTAGCAATGCCTTAATACTTCCTGTTTATCTTCCAAGAAACTGTGTCTTAGAACCCTGAATTTGTGCAACAGCAAATTTGTAACAGTGCTACCTTCCTTTAGCGTATCTTGCTCGTTTTTGGTTATGTTAATTTTATGATTGTAATGTTCTAATAAAACTATGAACTCATAAAATTTGAAGTATTTAATACCGTGTTTTTGGAGAGCATCTGGGGGTAATGGAAGCCCAAGTATTATACTCAAATAATTCCTTGATTTTAGCAGGCCCTGTTGCAGCATCTGGTATTGCTTTTTGTGGGTGTGGCTATGTAAAGACCAAAACCAAAGGCAGCCTCAAAGTAAACATATATTTTGCAAACATGTTTAAAATTGCCGATGTTAGAGAACAGGGACCAGTGCAAAATGCTTAAGAGTTTTCAGAACTTTTAAGTAGTAGACAAGACTAGAGAGAATAGGCTAGCAATGTTTTGAAAATGACTTGAACTTCTATTGGCATTTTTCTGGTAGTTAGGAATGTCTTTGCTGTAGTTGTCGTAAAATCTAATAATGAAATGTCAGCTGCAGTGTTTTTTGTCAGTAGAAATGATGTCTGCATAAAGGGAGGCTTACCTTCAGCCATTGCAGCCACCTTTAATGTTTAAGAATTTCATGGTAGCTTTCAAGTATACTGAAAAGGCACATGTAAGTATGGCTTATCTTAGATTAGAGAAAAAGTATAAAACCTCAGTAACATATTGAATATTTTATTTGTAAGCAGTACGTATAGGCGATGGCACCTGTGGGACATGGTAAGGTTTTGAAATTCTGAAGCACTATTGAAATGTGCAGTAGATGTCAAACTTGGGATTGATCAAACCTGAAGTCAAATCAGAGTAGTAAAAAGAAACACTTTTTTTTTTTAATGGAATTCTTTCTACCTGTAATCTACCAGAATGAACTTTATCAGATAAGCTTACTTACAGTCATTCCCAGTTTCTGACATTGCTTTTCTCCAAGTCAGTCTGGTCAGAACATTCATGCAAAAATGGAGGACTTGCTCAGAAAGAGGAATTTGTCTGAAAACTCTTGCCAGTGTCTGCTTTTCTGTCCTAGTGGAGTGGAAGTTTATCATGTGTTGTATTGAGTGAACTCTAGCTGTTGTTTCTGAAGGAGTTGAGAGGAAAGCAGTGCCCTGATAAATACTGGCTAGTTAGTTCCAGGGTTTTGCTTTGGTCTCATTTGAGTATGCTAATGGCAAAGGTGAATCGACAAGAAGGGCTTTAAGATGCTGTGAAAGATTCCTTTACAGAGGTTGTTCAGCCCTGCTGTGATCCTCTTAAGTACTTTATCCTGCCACCTGGCACTTCCTCCAAATAATTTGGCTTTAACTTGATATCCTATCTCTGCCAGACAGTGGGGAACTTGGGAAATGGTATCAGGTTACTTAAATTTATAAAAAAAGTGAAAGTATGCTGAAGGTTGATGTTAGAGCTTGCATGACCTCTCCCTCAAATTCCTGCAGCTTTAAACTGGATGGTGTCCAAATTTTGTTGATGTAATGCTTTTGCTTTGTAGCTGAAAAATGCTCCTCTACATAATGTTCCTTATTGTTTTGTTAATGTTGGTTTACTTGTAGGAAGATGAGATTCTTATGTGACTTTTCTGCTTGCTGCCCTGTAGTGTATTGGGTATTGGCAGATTACCCTGAGCTTGAATTTCAAGTTTTTCAGACACAGTGGTGTGGTAAAGTTTGAATGTGAATGGTGTATGAGTCAAAAATGACAATGGTTTCATTAGTATAGTGAATGTGGTTGCTTGCTATTAGAACAAGCTGAAACATTAAATATATCTTTCTGTCAAGGTGAAAATTAGACCTTTTGATGTTTCTTGCAGAAAATTCACTTTCTACATTAAAATGCTGTGGTTGTCTTCTGATTTCTTTGCCTTCTTCCCACATGATGACTATTCCTTATTCTTTAGCTATATCCACAACTTAGGGGTTACTATTGGTAATAGGCAGATTTAAAGGCACTGAGGTCTTGTTTTCCTGCTCTTTGTCCTCAGATTAACAGATTTTTTTTTAATTTATTTTTTTCTATCTGAAGAGTGATAAATCTGTTTTGACACAGGATGCCCATGGTCTCAGCTGTGTAATACCATCTCAGATTTGAAGGTTCGTGTTAGAGACTTGATGGTTGATCCACAAGCAAATCATTGAAGGGTGCTGAAGGGAAATGCCTTTCAGCAGATCTCTTTGCTGATCAGCATTGGTCCCTCCTGCAAAAGGCTTAGTACAAACTTCTTGAAGCTGCCAGTCAGCTCTGAAGTCTGATTTGGAGCTAAGTCAGTAGATAGGCACAGTATTTCTATGTGATCGTTGGGTTTTTTTAATTAAATCATTAAATTTAATAGTGTTCCCTATGTGTTACCCAGCAAATCGAGGCTACATTAAATATCTTGACACAGAACTGGAATGTAATAAACTAATTAAATCTAATTCTTCAATAACTTGTAGATTTTTCAGGGTGTTGTCTTACAGGTTTGAGTTGGGGTGACCTGTACACAGATTTCCAGAACCTTCTGCTAGTCACTTTTTGTTTGGGTTATGCAGGTTTTGTTTCTAGCACCAAGCACTCAGGCCTGGCAGCTGCATGTAGTTCTAGATTTATTCCTTAGTCTTCCCTGAGCTGCAGGGAAGCCTCCACCGCACCTGGGTCGAGCACTTCAGCTTTTCAGTTGCTTAACTCTTGTTTGTTTAGTCTTAGCTTAGCAGAGGGCTTAGTTTGAACTGCAGTCTGGTTTGTCTTTCTGTGAAAAGGCTGTCTTCCACGCTACCTCTGCTGCAGTTTCAGTTTGGAAATCTTGAATGCTAACAGTACTGAGTCATTAACTGAATCAAAAAAATGGTTTTCCTTGTTCAATAATCACTTTAAGTTCTGCCTAATAAGATGGTAGCTGGTAAAGATTGTGATACAGCTCAAGGCCTTAATGTTTGTTGTCTTGGGTAATTTTAAGAGAAGAACCTGTGAAAATTCTGCTAATAAAAGTCTAAGAAAATAAGACATTGTAGACTCATCAGGGAGTTCTAAAACTTGCATAGTATTGCATAGTAAGCAGTGTATTTGTATTTATCAGTGTGTATCGATGACTGTAATAAATGTGTATACGTAAATAAACATCTTTTTAAAATCACTTTGGTGTGGTTGTGCAGAGACTTTTGTATTGTACACTGTTATTTAAGATGTATTTGCACAGTAGTCTGTATTTTAAATTTTTTATTTCCTTTTAAAATCTAATTAAATTGTATAGTATTTTTATATTCAAAGAAATCTTGAGTCTTCAATACTTTTTCTAGGTGTCATTCTCAAAAGAATAACCTGAATTATTTAGATTATTTTTCTTTTTTAAATGGAAGGCACTAAGTGGTAGTATATTGCTAACCTTGTAATTTGTCATTTAGTTTTGAAGAAGTTGTCCAAGATTGCATGATTAGTGATAAACAAATGCATAAAATTCCTGTGTGCAAACTTGGAAGAATTTTTTTTTTAAAATCTGTTGCGATCTTCCTTTTTTTTTTTTTAAGTTATGAATTTCAGAAAATTTGCTGTTACAGGTAGCATCAGTTGCAGATGAATCTACTCAATCAGAAGACATAACTGATTCTCAAAAACGTAGGGAAATCCTTTCAAGAAGGCCTTCATACCGGTAAGGACCTCCTATTTTAGTTTTGTTGGTTTTTAAAGGCAATTTCTGTTACAGCAAAACTATCTGAAAAAAGCCAATGGCATATTTTTTTTGATGAACATGGAACTTCAAAAATGTAAACTAATGTCTGTTCTTTTTTAGAAAAATTTTGAGTGAACTCTCATCAGATTCACCTGCAGTACCAAGGATTGAAGAAGAAAAGTCAGAAGATGAAGGAGTGCCGTCTGAGATTTGTGCAGTGGCCATGCCATCCAGCATGTACCACTCTAACACGGGCCAATACAGTATGTTTGGAAAGATACTATGGGATGTTGCAGAACACCTTTAGGAACAACTTAATTTATCAGTTTCATAATGAAGTAGAAATGTTGGATTTTGATGAATAAGAATGAGAGCTTCTGTATTTCAAATAATTTAAATGTTAGTATTAATTTTTCTTAACATGTGTATTATAAACTTTTAGACTGTTTATTGTAGTGTCGGCTGGTAGCTAGACTTAGTTCTTCCAGAACTCCTGTGCATAAAAGGTGTGGAGATGAGGCTCAGGTGAAATGAAAAATCCTGACACTTCTTTGTGAATTTTCAGTGTTACAAATCACTGCACTTTCAAATCCGTGTGATTTGCTATGTGTTAGTGATGCTCATTGCAGGAAATGGCAATAAGTGACGTTGGAGTGTGAAGTTATTTCTTTGCTTTGAATTTTCGTTCTTAAAAGAATGACGTCTCTTCCTCTCTAGCTGTCAAGAATCAAGTCTTCATACAGAATTAACCTTAACTGTGGTCTCAAACATTTGATATTTCATCCAAATGCAAGTTAAATAGTTAATTTCACAGTTCTGTAGATTTATTGTTTTTTTAATTTGTGTTTAAAATGTTGCTTAACTTGCTCCCCGTAACCTTCTTTGGGCTTAAACGCGTAAGGTCTAGAGGATAATTTTCTAATGATTTTTTTTTTTAGTTATGTATTAGCTAAAGTCACACTGAAATGCAGATGTTCTTGTTTTGGTATAATGACAGAAAAGTTGCCAAAGGAATGTTGTGAGGTTTTGGTTTTTTTTTTCTGAGAGGAGAGACTAGAGGAAGTGTATTCAAACATTGCAATGGCATGTAAAGGCGGTTAAGATACCTCTCTGATTGTATTGTAGTCACCCTTAGAATTCTTCCGTTCTTTTTAACTAATGCAACTAAAGTAGGTGGCAGAATTTGCCTATATTATAATCTACTCCTTCAGCACAGCAAGTAATGTTGCTTGAGCTCCTAATCTGCTTTTCTTATCCTTTCTGTAATGTACAGACTAAGTGTTTGCTTCCTGATGTTTAGCATCTGAAGTGCTCTTTTCTGCAGACCTTTGGTGGTGCTAAATTACAGTTATCCAATACAGAATCTAGCAGGTATTCCTGAGCAAGTCAGGTTATTCTTTTTTCATTATATTTTTCATTGTATATTTTGCCTGGCTTAGGTTTAGCTAATTCTTTTTTTAAAATTTGCATTTTCAAGACTTGAAGAGATGCTGTAATGTCTGTGCCATATCCTAGTAAGCGCAGTAGCAGTGTAGGTATAGACACCTCTAGGAAATCAGCGTTGTACTTTCACTTAGCGATATCTTGCAGGACATTATTCTTAATTAATTTGAACATTATTATAAATTATAGTGGCAGAGAAGTTACTGTAAAAGAATAATGAAATACACAGGTTTTGCTTTATTGTTCAAACATTTTATTTCTGAAAAATCAAGCAACAGAACATCATCAACACTGTGTATGAATTAAAAATCCCAAAAAAGTAATTAAATATAATCTTAATTTAAACATGGCTTTTGTGTGAGCCAAGTATAAAAGATTTCTGTTTAATCCCGCTTTTTCTTTGAATATGTTAGCACATATTTTAGAGTATAACTGTATGTATTTAAAGTAATTTAACTGCTTAAATAGTTTCTTGGCCATAATGAGACATAGCTTCAGGATACAATGTCAGCCCTCATGATTCTGGCTCAAAATCTTTCTAGAAAAGACAAACTTCTGAATGATTGTTCTTACCCAATTTATTAATTCATGAGTTTTTGATTATTTTTCTTAAGTTCAGCTTCTTAAGTTAAAATGTCACATGTCCTTTACTTCAGTGCAGTTTGTGTTCTCTCTGTGGTTTGGTAAAATTGGTACCAAGTGATACTAAGGAGGATCATGTTCTTGTGCTAGAGGGGGAGGGCCTTCATTTGGCATTTACCAAAGAGGGCCTGACCATGGCTTCTAGTCCTAACATGTAAGGGTCAGATCTGCAGCATTTCAGAGCAGCCATCCTGTTGGCTCCATATGATTCTCAAGAACTGCTGTGAGCTAAACCTGGAAACACTGTGGGAATGCATCATGTGCTGTGCTGATTTCAGTCTGGCTGTGATGCAGGTCACTGCATTTTTATCTTGGTCTCCCGTCAATTGCTTTTTACTTCAGCTCATTACTGAAGAGGGAACGTTACTCTCTTGAATATTCTTCTTGGCCAGCACTGGGTTCTCTTCTAGGCTGATGTGGGCTCTCTTGTGGAGGCGTCCAGCCATTTATGCATTAAACTTGTACGGTGTCCATGGCAATGAAGAACTGGTCTTGTAGTGCCACTCCAGCCATCTGTACTGTGTCCCAGTTTAAAACAGTTATCATATGTTACTACATTTGTCTTGTTTTCTCTAGCAGAAAACGGTAGTTCTTTATATTTCTGCAGAGGAAAAGTCAGTTTAGTTGAAAAGGTAATTTTGATTGTTGGTGATCGTGTCTGGGATGACTATTTTTGGACTAACTTCATAAGTAAATTTTACTGAAAAGCAAATACATCTTTTCTATTAGCAGCAGCAATAGCTATTCTTTGCTTGCTTTCTACCAGCCAAAATGGTATGTTGCCATGGTTTCCAAATAGCTTTTTCCTTGGAGCTTCTTGGTTTTGGCTTATGGAAGCAAGCAGGCTGACAGGCATGACCAGCTACCAGCTCAATAAAATGTGTTCCCCAGTCACCTCCATTGTTTGTTTTACCTTTCTGTAAGGGAAATGAATAGTTTGCACAGGATGGTGTCTTGTGTTTAAGGCTTGTAGCCTGGTCTGACTACAGACCTACTCTGCTGATTGCACGTCTGTTATGTTGGTTCTTGAATACTGACAAAAAAATTGGTCTTCCTCATCTGTAGTGGTCATCTAACCACCAGTTGTTTATTTGGCTGGAGTGTGTGAATCAGCTGCCCCTCCTGTCCCCAACCCCATGTCCGTTGCCTACTTCTGCATATTGTGATATGTCTTAACTTATGCTGAGGACATGAAAACTACTATTCTTTTGCCATCTGTGTGGGTTGTTGCTGTATCAGTACAGATTTCCAATGATTATAGAATTAAAAAGTCTTTCTGGGATGACCAACTTCAGTTGTTTTTCCCAGTTTTGGGAGAAAGAGTAATATCTGATTTTTCTGCATCAGAGCTGGTATTAGTATCTTCAGTCTTAGCTAGCAGAGACCACTGACATACAGCCACCTGCATGGTGTGTCCAGGAACTATCTTGGAAGGTCCTGAACCCTTCAGAGAAGGCCCAGTTTCCAGCAGAGCTCCAGCACAACAGAATTCTGTGCACTGGTTGAGATCAGCATAGTGTGTGGGGTGGGGACAGTGTGGTGTTCTGGTAATAAGACTGGAATCAATCCTGCAAGGGAGACACTTGCTGCAGTTAATTGACTCTTGTTTAGAAAGTACTGGATTGTGGTCTGAAAGAATAATTGCAGGATAGTAGTGATATATTTGTTTTCCTAGCCTCACTGTGAAACCAAGCACAGTGCAGTGCTAACTTTTTGGTGTTCAGGAACACAAATGGACTTGTTTATATGGTATGGGAGTATTATGGTGCAGACATACCAGTTGTGAGGTCAATTCTCTGTGAGAGGCAGAATTCAGCTTTATGAAGAATAGAGGAAACATCTTTTCTTGCTTCTGTCTCCCTCCCTGCTCCAAAATAAAACACAGTCTACTTTGAAGGACAGACCAAAATGTCTTGTTCATTTTTTGTTTGGTTCTTGGTTTTCTTCTTTTTCTCCTTTAATGCCTTATGGAGCACCAAGCTAGTTCCTATGTTACATGTTCCCCATTCCAAGAGCAGGACTGGAGGTCTATGCTGAACTTATTTCTACTATTGCAACTAGTGCTCTATGTTTCATGCCCAACTTTCTACCAAAAGTTAATTTAGCTGCTGAGATTTGGCAATTGTGGTAGGTAACTCCACTCTAAAAAATTAGCTGTACTTACTGTTGTCTAGTTTACTAATAACAGTTTACTAATCAACTGTTAGTATCTCAAAGCTCTTTCAAGTGTTATGCAATGTTTAACTTTCAAGACAACCTGTTATTGTCAGCACAGAACATTTGAATTCAGCTATCTCCAAAACTCATATGGGTGTCTGACCTTGTGTTCAGTTGACCAGAACTGACTCTTAAAGAATGTCATCAAACCTTGTGAATTAAACTGTGAAATCAGACGAGTTTGCAGTCCTGAAATGGTACTTAACATATGAGTTTTGTACCACTTCAAGTGTGGTGGCAGTGATTGTAGGTAAAGTGTCTGTTGGGGAAGGGGGAAAAAAAAGTTAGCTCTTGGAAACTGGACTCTCACCTGAAAGCTCCAAGAGTATTTTAATTAAGTGACATGGGATATGATGGATGGACCAATTGGTGGATAAGGAAGCTAAATGAGCTCTAAGGCCCATTCCAACACAGACCGTTCTATATTTCTATATTTCAAAAATAATAGACAATTAATAACCTCTCTAAGAAATTTTATATCTGTCAAGATATTTAATTGTGATTAGCAACACAATAGGATTATTTCAATCAGGAAAGTACGGGGCTTTTTTGGTAATTGCTGAATATGCAGTGGGGGAAGTTTGTTCTCTTTGTGCATAAGTATTTAAGTCCTTAAAGCTTGGTTCAACTTGGAAAAACACTGTTGAACTAGGCTTCCCTTACACCAAGGAAGGGATTGTGAGTGCTAACAGATTTGCTTGTCCTGGTTTTGTTTTGTGGGGGCAAATAAACATGGCTTGTGGGTTTTTTTTTAATAACTTTTCTGCATTAGCATTTCAAACAATGGGTTTGTATGGCTAAGATAAACTGATATTTCTTGGTTTTTGTTTTTGTACTAAAACTTTCTAGGAAAGCATATTTTTAGAAAAGTATATTTCTGGAAACGTACAGGTGAAATGTGTGGAGTGTTTTTCATCTCTTACGCGTGTGGTAGGTATTACACTAAGCTTTCATATTTGTGGAATCGATATTAGCATTGTCTATTTTATCGCTAAATAAGGACAGGACTTTTGTCCTATCAGACAATATTTACTTTCCAGCATGTGTTGTCTCTGTTGCCTGACTTTTGTTTTTTTGGATGTTTGTGTTTAGTTACCATAACTCCAGGTGGTGCAATCCAGATTTCTAACCCAGCCTCTGATTGTGTCCATGGACTCCAGGCTTTGACCATGACCCATTCAGGAGCTCCTCAGCCAGGTGCTACCATTGTGCAGTATGCAGGACAATCACCTGGTGGCACACAAGAGTTTTTTGTTTCTGGAAGCCAACTAGTTGTTCAAGGTATGTTTTATTACCCTTCTGCATTTGAGTTTTTTCATATGGAAACCATTTTTCTTGAAAGGCTTTTTATTTTGTATTAACATTACTGCACTATTAAATAAAATGCTTATGCATAACAAGATGAAAGGTAGTCTTAGGAGGAGACTCAATTTCTTTGCTGAGTAAAGCAGGTACTACTTTTGTTTAAAAATGTTATGAGAAAGAAACACTATAAGAACCACTTTCTGCTTGGAAATCTTTTGTCCAGACTTTGAGAGATATGTTTAATTGCAATAAAGGTGCCATTAAGCATCAAAATGAGATGATTCAAAGATGTTTCATGTATTAAATCTTATTTAATACATGAAACAAAATTGTTTTTTTCAGTGGTTAATAAACTACAAGTTCTGAAGCTATTTGACTATGTTTAGAGCAGAATTCCTTTGCAACTTGTAACTGTTGTAGTTACTGGAAGGGATATCCTTTCCTGAAGCTAGTTTGCTCACAGAAGAACACTCTGTAGGCCCTAAAAAAGGCATGCAAGCAAATTGAGTTATGCAAAATGAATTCTTAAAACTTGCTGTATTTTATTCAGGATTTATTCTTTTCACTGTTCCCAGCCTTTTAGGAAAGTTGATGTAAATTTGAAACTGTTATCTTGGGTTCTTATTGATAGCAGGAGAAGTGAGGTTGGGATTTGAGTTATGCTGAGAAAGTGTTTTAAATGGGTAAGAGATGTCTGTATGAAGATGCTATGACTGTCATAGAGGGTGCAAGGAATTTATTTTTCTTTTGGCTTCAGTTGGTAAAGTGAAGTAAGGAGACAGGGATGTATGAATGCTTTCTTAAGCAGAAACAGCTCTCTGAAATAAACCATGAGCAGTGCTAGGAAGACTTTAAATATGTATTTGTGAACTGGATTAATTGACTAAATGTAGACATAAATGTCTGAGATAGAAAGTGAAGTCCACACTAATGTGTTTCCCCCCCCCCCAATATGGAAATTAATATTGTGAAATAAGTTTGCCAGTATTTGCCCCCTTTGCTGTAAAGGAAGTCCAGGATGTAAATAAAGCTAATAGCTGGTAGATCTCTGAGCTTGTTGAGGCTATGCTAGATAATGATACCAAATTAGAATTCTTCCATTGCCTCAGGTTACTTCTCTGCTGCAAAACATTGTCACCTCAAGACTTTGCAAGAAGCATTTCCAGGAAGCTGCAAGACTATATTGTCAATATGAAAAAACTTGAGCCAAAATGTTAGTTTTCTTTATGCAGAGAGTACTGGTATTACTGCTCTAAATATTATGAATCTATTAATAGCAAAGCCTTAAGACTCGAATTTGGCTGTCTCCCAGGCAGATTTCCCACTCTGTATTTTGTGTTTATCAAGTATGAATTTAATATCTTTTCTATACCCTTAAAGAACTGCTGTCTCCCCAGGTTGACTGCAGTTCTGGTATCTTCACAATTCCCTAATACAGGTTAAGGGACTTTTTCCTAGCTGAATAAAAAGGAAATGTTTAGCTGTTAGTGAAAATTAATGTAGAACATTTGTATCAAAAGTAATTCTTTTGGGTTCTGTGTGTGTTTTCAAAATATGGTCAGTGATACTTTAGATATTTGTGGTTTGAATTTCTTGTGTGCTTCAGTTCTGATCTGTGGTTTCTTTTGATAAAGAAGTGGTCCTGTGTAATCACCAGGCACTCCTTCATTGTTTTTTCCTTTAACTGCTGTCCTTGGCATAGGCACAGTTCACAAATTAGCAGTCTGAATTTATTATAGACAAAGTACTTAGAGGTTTGCTGTGGCCTGAGTACACAGCGGTGCCTGGATTGTTTCTCTGAAATGAATTTCATTTACATTTCATTTAAAGGAACTTTATTAGAGCCAAGTTTTCTTTTTTTTTTTTTTATATAAAAGAAAAAACCCACATGTGTGGATCTTCAAGAAAGGAGACGGGGAGAGGTAACCCTTACCCAGTTACTGTTCTGCTTCTTAGAGCATCTGAAATCACTGGCTTTAGGTTGACTTACTTTTTGGAGCTTTCTTCAATCTGTCCTGAAGCTTTTAACTGAAATTAAATGAGTAGGTAGTTCTCCGTGAAAGCACAGACCTTTAGCCTTTCATTT
The DNA here is from genome assembly GCA_013400115.1 of Rhinopomastus cyanomelas. Lineage (NCBI taxonomy): Eukaryota > Metazoa > Chordata > Aves > Bucerotiformes > Rhinopomastidae > Rhinopomastus > Rhinopomastus cyanomelas. Next base: position 35,785 of record VXBP01004269.1, read on the forward strand.
GTCTGTTTGTTACAGCTTACTAAGCTGCCCTGTCCTGCATTGCCTGCCTGCTTGCCTGACAGTTCTGACTTTTAGTGCAACTGATCCAGTTAAAACAAATAGACTTTTTTAAAATTCCCTATTTTCTATATCAAGTCATCACTTTGTCATTTGTATTAATTCATGAATTCTAGAAGCACTTTTTAATTTCTCAGTGCTGTTGATTTTCAGGTCTTGCTTTATAGCCAGCTTTGTGGTGAGTGCTTTCTGTAGCTTTATTAATAATTCAGGGCAAAAAAACAAAGCTAGGCTTATGGAAATATATGAAAGAGGAAGGGAAAAAAGGTTTACTGGAAAAGGAGTTCTTTGTCCTGCAGTTTCAGTGAGCTGTTCCAGTGACAGAGCATATTAATGACAGTGGTAAGCAAGTGAGGTCACTGTGATGTCAGTGCTCTTGCTTGTAATCCTGCACATGCTTGCTAGTTTGGAGCAGTTCATGCTGAGCTCTAGAGGAACAAGAGAGCCGTGTGTGCAGAAGCTGATCATGGCTGTAACAGGAGATGAAACAGGTAAAAATTTTTTTAGTCTTTTGCATGATGTTTTTGGAATTCTAAGCAGTGGCTTGATAGTATTAGTGACATTTTCTTTTGAAGCTGTTGCTGTAAATCTTTCATCTCTCAAACTGGTGCAAATAATCTTCTGGTTTTATCTAGACAGTGAATTTTGGGCCAGTTTAACAGTTTAATTTCAGGGGAAAGAAATTATTTTTAGTGCATGAGTTCTTCACAGATTGATATAGATCACTAATCCTAAGTGTTGATGCAGAATTTTTTGCTGAAAAATCCACCACTATTCTTTCAAATTCTTTTTTATTGTGGAGATTGTAATATGTTAGTATGTTAATAATTGGTTTCTATTTTGTAAAAATGACACTGATTTTTTTTGTTTAGCTATAAACACTTGAGATTTTACAGCTCAAATAGGCTTAAGCATAGCTCTGAGTAAGGTGTGCTTTGTTTCAGTAGTCCCTGTGCTTTCATCATTAAAGAACATACAGATGCAAACAAATTTGAGAGCATTAATTTCAAGTATCGTAATGCCTCCTTGTTTTCTCCTCTGCTGTTCAAATGGTCTGTTCCTCAGCTAATTGAGTTCAAAGGGCTGACGTCATTAGATTTCCTGGAATGGTGTTGTAGTGGGGAACTGGAAAAGTTAAACTCCAAACAAGATACACATTGACGTCAGCTCCCAGTCATGCTGTGATTTAGTCAGTTCCTTTCTGCTTCGTCAATTGCCTTGGGCAGATCTGTAATGTTAACCAGTTCGAAGCAGAGACCTACGTGATGCAGCTCATCACTAGGCTATGTTCGTTCATTAATCCGGAGATAACGATCTTCTCTGAGTCGACGTTCTGATTTTTAAGTCTCTCTTTTTTTTTGTTAATGCTTAAAGGGATAATGATTCAGTCCTCGTTTAGCCAGTTTAGTGGTGAAGTTAAAAACCCTTTGATAATCCAGCCCCATCATTATGACTCATAGAAGGGGAATATAGATGCACTAATGCGTAGCATGCTTCAGGCTTTTTTTTTTCCTCCTGGGTGGTCACAGACAGAATTGAAGTGCATGAATGCTCTCTAGTGTTCAGCAAGTTACTTTGTCTAGAAGCTTGCTAACACAAGGTCGTTGATTTGTTTTTTGACTTCAAAACAAACTCTCTTGGAAGTATTTCTCAGAGTTTAATTTTGCAAGGTTAGTTGTCTGCTTCTGAACATGATTTGGTGTTTTAGGGTTTTTTTGTTTGCTTTCCTGTTAATAATTACCCTTTTGTAAGTCTTAAAGCTTCAGCTCTTCTTTACTCCCTTGCAATTTTAAGAAGAAAAATCATAAATAAAGACCTGGGGCAATACACCATCTTCAGGTTTGTTGCTTTAACAGTCTCAGTCCTATATCTGATGTGTTAGGAATGACTTCAGTCCTCTATCACATTTCATTAAAAAACAGCCACAGAGGTTTGCCAGTCTGCATCAAGCTGTGTGGAGTTTTTGTCACAGGACAATGAAATGTAAGGTAGCCTTCTCTACAATATGTAGATGTAGACTTGCACAATACTGTTTTTAAAGGGCATTTATGACCGCTTATTGAAGCCTGTTTCATCTTTCCCAGTGTCTTTTTCAGAGTAAACAGTATTTTATGGTAACTTTTTGAGATACTGTACAAAAAATTGCAGACTTCAAAAGAACCGATTTGCAGCAAAGCATGGTAAAGCACTCAGAGCACACCTAAAAGGGACTTGTCAGTGCTGTACTTTATTTTTTGAACTGTGGTGTCTGCGTTTACAGAGTCTATGCCACCAAAATGGTTATTTATCTGTTACCATGCCAGTGGGCTTATACCTGTTAGTTTCTAAACATTAGACAAGGACAGACTCAGTTGGAAACTGGTCAAACTATTCAGGCATCACGTTGTTACTTCCAGTTGTGTTTGCTGATCCCAGCTGAGATAGGAACTGCCTTTGTTAAGCTTTACTGCTGGTTCATTATCACACTAAGTCCTCTCAACATCACAGCAGTTAAGTCCTCTGAGCTAACATCAGAGTGTAAATCAAAGACAACAAAGTAGTCTTGTGATGCTGAGGTGACCTGGGTTATGGGTCTTTCTCCATGACTTCATCTTGGATGCCGGAGTGGTTTCCAAGATTCCATTCGTTTAAATAGTGAAGTGTTCTCCCATTGGCATTACTGGGACTGCAAAGAGATGTGAGGAACCTAAAAAAAAGGGTTAAGTAATTGTCTGGTAAAGAGACCTGTGTTCATGGTGGCTGCTTGTTAGTGCTCATGGCTGTCCTGGGCTGATTTCTTTCTCCCTCGCTCATCTTCAGGGGATTATCCATCCTAGGTTAGTTCACTGGTCCAGTTCATCTTGTAATTCCACAAACACACTTACCCACAAGATGAAGCGGGGAGGGGGGGAGGTGGAGATTTGAATGATAATTATTTTAGGACATGTCTGTGCAATTGCAGTGTAAATGCTGCTTGATCCTATTTTTTGTATGTAGTTAGTGAAACACCCTGCATTGACTTTATAAGAATAATAGTAATTTTAAAATTACGTTTAGGCTTTGCTTTTTTTCCTTTGTAGTTGACTGACATTTATATACATCAGCCTCCTCAAAGTGTTCTTTACTTTTCAAGCTGTCCTGGTTTTGTCTGGGATAGAGTTAATTTTCTGTCTAGTAGCTGGTGTAGTGCTGTGTTTTGAATTTAGACTGTAAATAATGTTGGTAACACAGGGATGTTTCAGTTATTGCTGAGCAGTGCTTATACTAAGTCAAGGACTTTTTGCGTCTCGGCCCAGCACTGAGTAGGCTAGGGGCATGCAAGAAGCTGGGAGGGGATACAATTGGGACAGCTGACCCCAGCTGACCTACAGGATATTCCAGACCAGAGGACATCATGCCCAAAATATAAAGCGGGGCAGGGGGGACAAAAGATGGCCGGGGGCTGCTGCTCTGGAACAGGCTGGGCATTGGTCAGTTGGTCATGAGCAGTTGTTTCTCATTGCCATCATTTGTTTTTCTTGGGTTTTATTTCTGTTATTTTCCTTAAAATATATTTTTATTCTATTTCTACTGTTAATCTGTCTTTATCTCAACCCATGAATTTTCTTTTATTCTTCCAATTATTTCCACCATCCCATTGGGAAGCAGAGGGAAGTGAGTGAGCAGCTGTGTGGTGCTTAGGTGCCAGCTGGGGTTAAATGACAACACAAGTTAAGCTTTTCCATTATTTGCATATTGCTTTAAAGAATTAGAAGTTGAAATGAAGTATAACATAACAGCCCCTAAAATGTTGTCTTTTACTCTTAATTGCTTTTATGACAATATGTCATAATACAAAGTATTTATGATAATAGGTAAATACTTATCATTTGAAGAGGAATTTTTCACTTTGATTTTTTTTTTCTATGTCAGACAAGACACAAGTACCTGTGGCTGTCAGTGTTTTAAAGTTGGGGTAAATCATGTGGGAACACAGTACCTCAGAAGTACCAAAAAGAGGTGGGATGATGAGAAAGGTATTGGTACTGAGTGCTATGTTTCAGATGGTTTCAGATGTGTTAGATGTTCAGGCTTGGCTTGGGCAGAGATCAGAATTGGTCAGCTCAGGAGCTGTACCTGAACTTTCACATTCTGATTTAGAGTGTAGCTACACCCCTTCCTGTGCAACCACTACCCTCTCTTGCCATTAATGCTGCAGCATCCTATTCGAGGTTCTCTTGCACAAGGGACATGATCCAGTTCACTAGGAGTATACTTGTCTGTTCCTTTCTGTTTGGGCAACAGCAGCTCTCATTGGTTTTACCAGGGTTGCCAAACAGTTGCTGTAAGGGGATGAGACTGGTTTTGTTGCAAACACTGGCAACAAGGAGGAAGTTCACTGCTGAAGCAAGTTTAATCTTGAAGCCCCTGTTAGAGGACAAGAGTAGTATCTAAACCTCTGTGGTTGCAAGAGTAGGATCGTCTTTTTTGTGGAATTGTGCAAACAGGAAATAAGTGTGTATGCTCTTGAACAGCTTTGCTTATGTTGGCTGAAAAGAGCCATGTGGAGGCTATCACAAGCTTCAATCTGGCAGGCTAGTGGGGTCACATGCTAGAGCAATTTAGATAACATTTTACAGTATGGAAATAAATGCTAGTAAGATAACAAATCTATAGCTGTGGTATTACAGGCCTGTGAAATATTCTATATAGCAGGAGTCCTGGGTAACTCATTAACAGGGATGTGCTATTTGTGCAAAGGCTTTGCATACTACTTTTTTGCCATAAAGTTTAAAATATGATTCTTTTACACAGCTGCCACTGGAGACATGCCAGCTTACCAGATTCGGACTCCCTCTACTACCTTAACTCAGGGAGTGGTAATGGCAGCCTCACCAGGGACTTTGCATAGCAGTCAGCAACTGGCAGAAGAGGCAACACGAAAGAGAGAGCTCAGACTTTTGAAAAATAGGTAAGACTATGTAATAATTAATAGCCAATGCTGACTTCCCCCCCCAAAAAAAAAGTTTTAATGAAGTTTTCCTCTTGAGGTCAAGAGCACTGCCTGGGATTGACAAAGTGAATGCAAGAAATTATTTTAACAGTCATGCCATGTCCTTACCACATTTACTCTGGAAAGTGAGAGTTGATGTTATAATGGATTTTTAATTCTAAAAAAATTGTGGCATTTAGACATTACTGTTAACCCCTTTCTGATATTCTTGTGGTTATCTGGAGGAATACTTACTACTGAATTCTTCCTACTCACCTCCCCACAGCAGAGAGTAAACTGACCACTGTGGGTTTGTTTGTTTAGAAACATTCCAGCAAAGAATTGGTTAGGAAGATATCTGAGGACCTCATTAGCAGCTGTCCTTTAATGATGCTATGAAGAAGAGTTACTATAGGATGGAATTATAATTATGACTTTACTAAATATTTGACTACTGGGATAAGTTACTGTACAGTGTCCCTGTAATTTTGTGAGGTGGCTGCATATTTTTTAATTAGTTGGCATGCACTTGCCTATATCCTGTAAATGCCAGTCTTTCTTCTTGTTATTCTTAGGGGTTTCTTTTATTTTCTTCTAAATGCATATCTACTGCTATTAATGGCAATTAGATTAATGGCAGTTAGAGTAATGGAAGAAATAGTCTGCTAAGCAGATCACTAATACACTGAATAGCCACTTGCCTTCTGATTCAATTCATGGTATTGCTTTGCTCTCATGCCTGGCCTTTCTTTTAAATTACTCCCAAGGATTGCTGCATTATTGTGCTTCCCTTTGCTTCTCCTCTCTTCAGTTCTAAAACTAGTGGCTGAACTATGTCTCCTACAGTTTGCTGGAGAGTTACACTCACAGTTTGGCAGCTTGTGTTCTGAGATGTTCAAGAGTGGACTCGCAGTACTTGTAAAATTTCTGCTGGAATTGAGTGCTTGTTCAGTCACGTGTTTCTGAAGATACTACCAAATTGTTTCGCTCTGGTAGGACAGAGTTCTGAGCTGTGAGAATGGCTCTGCACTGCCATGTGCCTGCAGCAAAAACCCCCAGGTGCACATGGCTGAACTGTGCCCAGGCAGACACTTCCATCATGCTGATAAATTGTATCTTTAGCCTTAAATTTTACTGTGGATTGTTAATCAAGCTTGTAAACTTGGCATCTAGCTTTTTATCTGAAGAGAGTAGTGTTATGCTTGTATTTTCTGAAAGTAAATTCTTTTTGTTTAGCTTTAAGATTTTGATTGCAAAAGATAGCGCTCCTGATAATTGCAGAAAATGGAGTGTGACTTGAAGAAATGCTGCTTTCAGCCTTACTGTTAAGTACAGTGCAAGTCAAATCGCTTTTCCTCAGCTCCTCTGTGTATTATTCTGTCTTTCTTTTTGTTGATGGTGAATTTGTTTTAAGTTCTAGTTATTTTTAATTGTATTTTAACTGTGTTATTGCTTATGGTTGTTATCTGCTGTTCTGTTTGTGCAATCCAAATTGTGTTGTTGGTGTAGTTGTTGTTGTTGTGGAACTGCAGGGATTGCAGGTAATTTCACTTATCCAGTCTTTGCTGTGTTGTGGCTGTTCCTGTAGTCATTTGCCTTGTGTTGGTTCCAGGGAAGCTGCCAGAGAATGTCGCAGAAAGAAGAAAGAATATGTCAAATGTCTTGAAAATCGTGTGGCTGTGCTTGAAAACCAAAACAAGACTCTCATTGAGGAACTCAAGGCCCTCAAGGATCTTTATTGTCATAAAGCAGAATAACTGTCTTTCATTTGGACGTTGTTTATTATGAACTTTATTCAAGGCATGAGAGGAATCAATTCTACAGATTGCCATGTGAACTTGAGAAAGAGACACTTGAGGCCCTTGTGGAACCCAGTTTTGCTTAGTGTTTTCAGACTGATTTGGGAGATATTGCAAAACTTGGAATTCTGTTGTAGTCTCCATCCTCTGCTGAGCTATCTAATGGCATGCAATTGGCTTTTTTGTTTGCACTTTTAACTTCTGCTTTTTGCAGGGAAGCTGCTAAACAATGTCGACGTCGGAAGAAAGAATACATAAAATGTCTGGAGAGTCGTGCTGCAGTGCTAGAAGTTCAGAACAAAAAACTTAGAGAGGAACTTGAAACCTTAAGAAACATTTGCTCTTCCAAAAGAGATTAGTAAAAATATTTATTATACTGTGAACTGACTAAAATATGTGCAGTTGCTTTTTAAGGCAATACATAGCCAACATGAATTATGGCTTTCTGTATCATTTTTATTATATTCCATCTCCTAACATTCCTCAAATGCTTTCCTGCTTTTTGTCAATTCATAGCTTTAATTTCAGGTTTTTCATGCTCCTCCCTTCCATCTCCCAAGGAGCCAAACGTTTAAAAAAAAAATAACAATGTAAAAAAACCAAAAAAGCATAATTTCTAAGAGCTATTTCTTTGCCATATATTTACTTTTTCCATGTCACTGAGTGTCCTGCACATACAAAACATTTTACAGTTGTTTTAGATCAGTTATAAAGATAATGCAACCAGTAATACCAGAAAATCAAACAACCCAAGGTATCTCAGGAAAGAGTTTGTAAAAGAATGTTATGATTACATGTATGTATTCATATACTAGTCTACAGATGATTTTATGGCATATTTTTGTATTAGTTGCTTTGTGGGGAAAAAAGTATTGTATTGCTGTCACTGAGTGCCATGGTTAACAATAGTTTTTAATAGAACCATGTTGTTTAACCTGTGTAGTGTCTGATTTCCTTAAACACCTGCTGCTTTGGGATGCTTTGAAACCCACCTGTCCCTGGAAGAGGACAAAGAAGAAAGCATACCTAAATTCATGGCATCATGCCACATATATTGTGAGGACCTGAAAGAAGCTGTCTGGTGTATGGCTGCTGTTTACTTTTCTGTAGGATCATAGGATGTTAGGGGTTGGAAGGGACCCAAGAGATCATCGAGTCCAACCCCCCTGCCGCAGCAGGACAAAACTATCTAACACAGATCACAGAGGAACGCATCCAGGCGGCCTTGAAAGTCCCCAGAGAAGGAGACTCCACGACCTCCCTGGGGAGCCTGTTCCAGTGCTCCGTGACCCTCACAGTAAAGAAGTTCCCCCTTGTGTTGAGGCGGAACCTCCTCTGCTGCAACTTACACCCACTGCTCCTTGTCCTGTCACAGGGAGGCTGTACAACGTTTGTTTTATGAGGGACCTATACAGCAAAATGCAGTTTTGCATTCTGAATTACTTCATGTTCTAGATTCTGGACGATTGAAGACAGTTGAAGGCTGATGGCATTGCTCTTTTTACATTCTCTGCAAAGTACTGAGAGGAAGTAAAGCTGATTTAAAGAAGGAAACTTTCCAAGAAACACTGACTATGTGCTGATTCACAAGGTTCCAGAATAGCCTATAGGCAAGAGCTGAAGATTTTAAAAATAAACCCACGCTTAAACCAGATTGCAGTTTTGGTAAATGCAGGACATGCTAACTTTCCATTGTGCTTTGAAAGAAAATTGTGCTTATGCAAAATTGCTTCTGGGTATTTTCTTTCATTCAGGAGCAATTTACTTGTTGGCTAAGTACAGTAGTACAGTCTATGAGCAGAGTAGGTGAGAGCTGTGCTGAACTACCAGCAACACTGCCATACTGATGTGCTAGGAAGAAAGGTCTAGTTCCTGCTTTACTGGGGGGAGTGTGGGTGTGAATTAGGGGAGGGGTGGAACCTTGGGATGGCAAAGTCACTCAGACTTCACTTAATTGAAACTGAATTTACATTTAACCCCACTAGGTACCTAATTGTGACCACTTTTAAGAAGAGGTTTGTCTCTCTCACTTCCTGCAGCCGCATTAATTGATTTTAAAAAGGAAACAGGCTGCCTTTTAGCCCACGTACAGGCTCTGCTGCCAGTCTGGAACAAAAGTAAATGTTGAAATACCTGTTTCACTGTGAAAATACAAAGTGCTAATGTCAGCAGAAGTCACAGGTTCTATTAAAGTAGGACAGAATGAATATTGTCTGCAGCAAAGTGTTGCAGCCTCTACACTGTGAAGAGTCCAGCAGATTGGATGCTGTGGCTCTGTTGGTTGAACTGGTTTTCTGTTGCAGGCATTGATCCTGACTCTCAAGGGAATTGGAAACTGAAGCAGAAAGAAACTTGGGCATGTGGTAGATGTCTCTCCACTAAAAGCTTCTCTTCATGATACAATCCTGTACTAACTTTAGTTGGAAATGTGATGTAAGGAATCCTTGTCTGTTCTGCATCTACATAGTTAGTAATTTGTTTACTAATACTTTTAAAACATTTGATATTTAAAAAATCTATTTAAACAATTACCTGTTTGTGTGGAAGCGTTTTAATAATTGGAGCTAGAATGAAGTGCTCTTGGCATGTGTTTGGTCACTTTGGAAAACTCTGATCTGTTTATCCATTACCAGGGAAAAGTATCTTGCTTCAGAAAAATCAGAGTAGGAAAAAAGAGAAGTTTGATGTGTTTATTCTGTAATCCTCAGTAACTCGGTTTGGTGTAGCATTGTTTTCGACAGAATTAGAAGCACACATTGCTGTCTTTTGAAGTGAGAACATGCGAGATCGCTGGTGAGTGTGGACATGTGAGGTGTCCAGTAGGTAGAAGAGAACCGAGTCCCATCATGCGGCGAACAAAACAACTCATCTGAAAATGCGCAAAGGCAGATCTGCACACGCCCCCAGCGTCTGTTGTCAAAGTGTCTCTGCACCTTTGAGCATTGCATAGTGAGAGAATTCCCTGAGCTTAAGTGAAGATTTGAAGGAAATGTCTGTGCAGTGCTGCAGCTTGTCGGAGAAATGATACCAAAACACTCAGGTGAGATGGGACTGCTGGAGTCTAGGTCTCCATTAATGCAGGGGATTAGAGAGAGGACATATGCTCGGGCGTACAGAGCAGCTTAGATCATCAAGTAAATTGTACTAAGTCTTTCTTGAGTTAATCTTTTCCTTCGTGTCAGTATAGCCGTCAAGTTTCTGATCAGCTCTGGGACTCGTTTTATTCTACGTCAGCAGCACGTTTCTGAATGTGTCAGCAGTGGAATGCGGAGTCGATGCACGCGTGCTCTGTAAGAGAAGAGAATGTCTTCCTTTGATTTGCTGTCCCTCAAGCTTGCATTTCTGCCTTTAAGTCCTGTGCTGCTGCCTAGTGCACCTCTCTAAGGGCAGAAAAAGTGAAAATGATTGGAACTATTCACTATGACTTCTTGCTCTTCACAAAAGAAAACTGAAATTTACCCGGGATGTGAATTTGTAACTGCCAGAGTTCTTGGGAGGTTCTTTTGGGGGCCATGTTGCCTAACAGTCAGGGTGAAACAACCTGCACTTGTATAATGGCACCCACATTCTGCATGCTGGGCTGAGAAAAAGTAAGTTTGTAACGGGTGTGGTGAACTTTCTAGGGTGAATCTTGAGATTTTTAATCAAAATCAGTTAATGATTTTTTTCGTGAGGATACCGCTTGGTGGAAGAAAGGAAACTGTTACTTGCATTTCGTCTGTCTCTTTATTTTGTGACCAGTTCTGGTTCATCCCAGGGTCAAACTATCTGCCTGCGGAGGATTTCCAAGAGGATCAGACACTGAGCTTCAAGTGTTTTATTTGAATACAGGGGCTGGAAGAATAGTTCCTTTGAGTTTCTTCATGTCTCGTCCTTTGTGCTAATGATAGCCACCCCTTCTCCTAGAAGTATTATAATTAAAATTACGTGTTGTAAGCATGAGAACTAACTGTTGATTTTTTGTGAAAGGTATGTGATCTGACTGCCAATTGCGTGCCAAGGGAAATACATACAGTGACAGCTGTGGTTCATTGGAGTGCAGGGAGTTGCCCTCTGTCTCCATTTTAGCATTCAGCTGAACCCAGCTTTGGGCTCAGTACTCTTCACAGAACTTCCTGATGATTAGATCAAAAGCCATCTTCTGTCTTGCCCCATGTGTATTATTGATTTGAATGCCTTTCCCCCGACCTCGGTCATGTTCCTGCTCTCAGAAGGAATGTGCAGATAGCAACTGCAGAGGTGTGTTGGTCTTAATTGTCTTAATGACTGAAGGACCTCCTTCCATAAAAGCAGAGAGCTGAGCTTTGTGTACCAGTGTGATTTCCACAGGACTCAGATTCTGGTTCAGGTCTGTGAAGCAGGGTGGCATGGCACACAAAAAGGGCCTTGAGAACACAGTGTTGTTATTAGTACAGAAACATTAAGCAGATCTGAGTGTATGACAAGAGAACTGAAGCACTGACCCCGCTTTGAATTGCCTCTTTTTTTTTTTCCAAGGTGCTGTGAGACACTTATGGATGAGGAATAACTGATTTCATTATTCCAGCAAAATTTACGTGAAGTTCTAGCATTTGCTTAATTTTCAAAGTGAAGAAAAATGATTTAGTGAATTTCTAGGGCAGTTTGTTAGTATCTGCTGCAGACTGGCAATGGCAGGTAGCAAAACCCAGTTTGTTCTGTTTCTGAAAGTCTTCTCATACATTTTCTCAGGTTTCTGTGTTTTCCTTCTTCTGAGACACTTTCCTACTCATAATTTGCTTGTTAGACCTAGTTAGAAGCCACATCTATCTATATTCACAGAATCTTAAAGGGAAATAGGTTACTGTGAGTGAGGAGTGCTGTGCGTAGACCGAAGATCAAAACAACTCCATTCTATTATGTGTGACTTGAATGGAAAAACAGTGAAGGAAGTGTCTTTGTTACGGTATCCACCGAGGTTTTTCCTCTCCCTTAATAGCCACATCAGCGCATTCAAGTGTGATTAATACATCTTGTGAATGGAACTATAGCTGTAAAAATGTCACAATTTAGAAATCTGCTTACCTAGCCAAGTCATTGTTTGTCTCGTGGTTTCAAAAATACAGTTTCCAGCTGGCCTTGAATGAGGCTTTTGATGGTCTCAGTAAAATGGCTTGTTTTGCTCACATGTGGTTTGTACTGACCCCAGGTAAAAACTGTAGCAGAGCTGCTTCTCAAGATCAGTGCAGATGGATCACAGGGTCTGCTTCTACTAAAGAACTGCTCTTAAAAATGTTGGAAATTTTGTTTTAGTTTCAGCAAGTTTATCACGTTTCTAGATTTCATTAATTCTTACAGAAGTGAAAGAATTGCCAACATTTTAAATTCTAATGCATACGAAGGTGTTTTGCTTGATTAAATTGGTTTTGAAGAACTGGATTCTCGAAGATTCTGCTTGTAGAAACTAAAAGCTTTCAGAACTTTCTCCTGTCTGTATGGCAGCTGACAATGTTCCAGTCCTTACATACCTACTTGGTTAGTAGTGAAGCTGTCAGTTCACTGGAGCTACAGCCTTCTTGATGTAAATGAGCAACCAAAATCTGTTGAGGTCTTTAGAGCAGACATTCTTCTGTGTCTCTCGTTTGAGGCGTGATCTGGCCAGCTTTGAGGCGTATCTATTAGAAATGTGAAATGTGGCCAGAGTGGAACAGGAGAAGAGATCAGGACAGAGTGAGCAAAGTGTTTGAAAGGTATTGGACTGTGGTTTTTTCCTCATGTATTTTTGTGTAAGAATCTATGTTGTGAGTCTGTTTCTGGATCTCCATGCATCCCGCCTTGGGTTGCCATTAATGTTGTGGCTTAGAGACTATATTTGAACCAAGAACTTTTTAGCTCAAGTAATAGAATCATAGAATCATCAGGGATTGGAAGGGACCTCGAAATATCGTCTAGTCCAATCCCCCTGCCACAGCAGGATCACCCTGACCAAGTCATACAGTCAGTCAGGGTTAGAAGGGACCACAGGATCATCCAGTTCCAACTCCCCCACCATGGGCAGGGACAACCCACCCTAGACCAGGCTGGCCAGAGCCCCATCCAGCCCGGCCTTAAACACCTCCAGGGACGGGGCCTCCACCACCTCCCTGGGCAACCCATTCCAGGCTCTCACCACTCTCACTGTGAAGAACTTCCTCCTCACATCCACTCTAAATCTACCCATCTCCAGCTTTGCTCCATTCCCCCTAGTCCTGTTGCTACCTGACATCCTAAAAAGCCCCTCCCCAGTCTTTTTGTAGCCCCCTTCAGATACTGGAAGGCCACAATAAGGCCACCTCGGAGCCTCCTCTTCTCCAGGCTCAACAGCCCCAACTCTCTCAGTCTGGCCTCATAGGAGAGGTGCTCCAGCCCTCTGATCATCCTCGTGGCCCTCCTTGGCACTCCCTCCAGCGTGTCCACATCCCTCCTGTAATAAGGGCTCCAGAACTGGACACAGTCCTCCAGGTGGGGTCTGACCAGAGCGGAGTAGAGGAGTCAAATCACCTGCCTCGATCTGTTGGCCACACATCTCCTGATGCAGCCCAGGATCCAGTTTGCCCTCTGGGCCACAAGTGCACACTGCTGGCTAATGTTGAGCTTTTTGTCCACAAGCACCCCCAAGTCCCTCAGGGCTACTCTGCAGCCAGTCACTTGCCCAGCCTGTATTTGTACTTAGAATTGCCTCCACCCAGATGCAGGACCCCACACTTCGTCTTGCTGAACCCCATCAGGTTGGCTTGTGTCCACCTCTCCAGCCTGTCCAGGTCCCTCTGGATGGCATCCCTGCCCTCCAGCGTGTCTGCTGCACCACACAGCTTGGTGTCGTCAGCAAACTTGCTGAGGGTGCACTCAACACCTCTGTCCATGTCACAGACAAAGATGTTGAACAAGACTTGTCCCAGGACCGATCCCTGAGGGACTCTGCTTGTCACTGGCCTCCACTTAGACATGGATCCATCGACAGCCACTCTCTGGGTGCGGCCATCAAGCCAGTTCTTTACACATCTAGTGGTCCACCCNAGGAATTCTGTTTCCCCTTTTCCAGTCAGTGGAGACTTCACCAGACCCCCATGACTTTTGGAGTATAATAGAGAGAGGTTTAGCAACCTCATCTGCCAGTTCTCTCAGTACCCGTGGGTGAAGCCCGTCGGGTCCCATGGACTTGAACACTTTCAGGTTCTTCAGGTGATCACAAACCTGATCTTCCCTTATGATGGGCAGTTCTTCCTTGCAGTCCCTGCTGTTATTTTCCATGACTCCAGGAGTGTGGCTGGAGACCTTTGCAGTGAAGACTGAGGTAAAGAAGTCATTGAGAACCTCAGCCTTTTCCATGTCACTTGTAACCACCTCACCTGTTTCCTTTCTGAGGGGGCCCACACCTTCCCTAGTCTTCTTTTTGCCATTCATATACCTGTAGAAATTCTTGGTGTTCCCTTTGATCTCCCTGGCCAGGTCCAACTCAAACTGTGCCCTGGCTTTCCTAACCAGATCTCTAGCTGTTTGGGCAGCTTCCTTATATTCCTCCCATTCTAGCTGCCCTCCCTTCCACTCCTTGTAGAGTTTCTTTTTGTGTGACAGCGTGTCCAGGAGCTCCTTGCTCAGCCAGGCAGCCTCGTAGCGTTCTCCCCTGCTTTCCTCTTTGTTGGTGTACATTGCTCCTGGACACAGGGCAGGTGATCCTTCAATTCTAACCAGATATATAAGTGAGGCTTCAGTGAAACCACTTACAAACCCACAGGCAGTGAAAGAACTTGCTCTTCTCTAACTTTTTAAATCCAAACTTTGAACTTTTCTGCAGAAAACACGTAAGTTTATAGATTCCTCTCAGCTTTTAAAGCATGACAGAATCTTACTGGTCTCTGCTGGGCTGAGAGTTCTCCTATGCTAAGCACAGGATGAAAAGCATTAATACTAAAAAAATTGCTTCAGTTTCTCTTTGGCTTGTGTGTCTTGTCACCTGTAACCCTCACCCTCGTGCTAATGTATCTGTTTCATACATTCTGTGCCCTTTCTCAGAGATGATTTTAGTTTTTCTGAAATGTGCAGTGCCAGTTAAGATGCAATGTCTGTGTCTGATTCCTTCCAGTGTGTTTTGAACATTGTCAGTGTCATTTAAAGCTGAGAGAGACGTTAAAGGTCTGGTAAAAGTACAGGAGAAGGGCTGGTTTCCAAAGAAGGTATGAACTCCCTGGAAGAAAAGCTGTGATACAACTTCCTTGAATGCTCTGCTGTTAGATTCAGGCTAATTAATGCACTGCTTGCAGGTGAACCATAGGAAATGAGGTGTCATTATTGCCAACTGTTTATATTCTTGGGAGATGTTCAGATTCCTATGGAATGCACCATATTTATTTCAAAGGACACTCTGTTTATAAAGTGTATTTTATTAAAACCCTTGAATACCTTGGGCAGACCTAAGCTGGTAGTTGTGAAGTTGTTCTCTGCCTCTCCACTAAGCCAACAGTAGCTGACTAAAGGACAATGGAACGTGTCCTGATAAAATAATTGCTGGAAGCTCTCCCAGATGTACTAGTTATTGACAAGTTTGCACACTTCAGTCAGGCAATAAGTGAAAAATGGACTGGTTGTGCAACACACGAATCGCTGACTGCCTCTGTTGTTGCTCTGCAGTAGCTCTGAGCAGAGAGTCGGGTACTTCTCTGTCAAATTTGAGATGTTTGCAATTTTGAAGAGTTGAGGGAAGGTCGAAGCAGTTTTTCAGCTGTTCTAGAGCGACACCTTGTGGAGTGTAAGTGTTTGTGCGTCTGCAAACGGACTAAGCAGCCGGAGGACATCACGGAAGTGGAAAATTCCTTGTGTCCTGAGGAGACGTGGGAATGAAGGGGAATGAGAGATGATGGGATGTTCTTTGGGTAGTGAGAACATAGATTGACTTTTCCTGCTATATTCATAGAATCACAGAATGAGGTCCCTTCCTACCTAAGCCAGAGATCATCTAGTTCCAAACTCCCTGCCATGGGCACGTCTCACGAGACTACTTGTGCCCAGAGCCCCATCCGACCTAGCCTTGAACAGCCAGGGCTGTTTAGTCTGGAGAAAAGGAGGCTGAGGGGAGACTTTATACCTTATCACCATCTATAACTACCTGCAAGGAGTCTTTAGAGAGGTGGATGTTTGTCTTTTCACACAATTAACAAGGTTTAGGACAAGAGGAAACGGCCTCAGGTTGTGCCAGGGAAGTTTAGGTTCCACATTAGGAAAAACTTCTTCACTGAGAATGTGCAGGCATTGGAACGGGCTGCCCAGGGAGGGGGCTGAGTTGACATCCCTGCGTGTGTTTAATAGTTGGGTAGATGTGGAGCTTAAGGACAGGATTTAGTGGTGGGCTTGCTACGGTTAGGTTAATAGTCGGACTTGATCTTCAGGAGCTTTTCCACTGTAAACAATTCTAGGAATATGCAGTTAGTAATAAGTGATTTATAACTTTATAGGCTTTTAATATTAAACCCCCCTGTATTTTCAGTTTGTAAACTCTTCCTAATAAAAGAAAGAATTTGAAGTACAAAATGAGAATGATTTAGTACTGGTTTATTGAAATTCTAATAATCATAGAGTGTTACCTAAGCCTAAAAGTGATATTGTACATACTGCCTTTGAAATACAGTAGCTACTAGCTCTAGGTCACAAAGATGAAATATATTAAAATCCTGAGGTTCCTTCTGAAAACCAATTATGTGACGAGAGAAGGACATAATGCCACCTTAGTGCAGGCATATTGAAATGTCATTATGAAGCTCAAAAGGGGGCCTGGGGGAAGCCGATAAAAAGCGAGACCATGGAAAACAGGAAAAGATAAAGATATGAAAACATCTATAAAGATATGAAAATCTACTTTTCAGGCCAGATGGATTTCACTTTTCTAATGCATTCCTCACTTCTGCACCACATCCATAAACGTATGGAATTCCATCCCATAGCCACATCTGCAAGCAGCTGTCTCTGTGCAAAGGTTATATGGAGGACTGTGGAGTGCAGCTTCTGTCCACAATGAACTTAACACCTAAGATTAGGCCAAATACCTGGGGTGTGATCTCCACATCTAGAACAACACATGAATTCCTGTATGGTGAGTTAATGGGGCTGCTCTAACTAAAAACTAAACGAGTTGTTGGTTCATAACTGTTGTTACATACATGTGTAAGTGAATCTCTTTAAAACAGTTAAATGAGTTACTAGTGCCATGGAATTTCCAGTCATACATGTAGTGTTAACTTGGTCACGTTGTAAAGCTGTTCTCGAAGTCTGTGCTGCAGCTGACACGGCGTGAAGAGGATGGATATCCACTTGCACTGTAACGTGTGGCTGCAAAGCTTATGAAGTCGATTTGCTGTCCCAGCTGTTTTCAACATCCCTGTTTTGGCTAATGTTAGGTCTGGCTGGGTGTCTGTTTCCCAGACTGGAGCATTCCTGAGGTTAGGAACGTTATGCTCCAACAGCATTTGACATTAGCTCTTGCTGTTTGAGCAGATCAGTTGGTTTCACAGACAAAGCCTCTGTGTTCCCAGGGTGCGACTCCCTCTCCTCTCCCCACCCTTCCTCAAATGAAACAAGTAAATGCTGCATTTTGTAAGTATTTCCAGGGCTAAAATGTTTGTTGAAGTCTTGTGCTTGGTCTCCTGTAAATGCCATTAGCACCCCGGGAATCAGAAATGGTTTTTCTTTCATAGAATGGCTCAGGTTGGAAGGGACCTCAGACATCATCTACTTCCAAACAACTAGATGATCTAGATAATTCTTAGTAGACCAAGTTGCCTAGGACCCATGCAACCTGGCCTTGAACACTTCCAGGGAGGAGGCATCCACAATCTCCCTGGGCAACCTGTTCCAGTGCCTTATACCACCCTCACAGAGAGGAATTTATTCCGAAGATCTAATCTAAATCTACATCTTTTAGCTCAAAAGCATTACCTTTTGTCTTACAATTAGAGACCCTAGTAAGAAGTCTCCCCATTTTTCCTGTAGGCCACCTCCAGATACTGGAAAAGTGCTCTACGATCGCTCTAGAGCCTTCTCTTTTCCAGGCTGTACAGCCTGTCTTCATGAGAGCGGTGCTCCTGCCCTCTAATCATTCCTGTGGCCCTCCTCCAGGCTTGCTGCAACAGTTCTGTGTCCTTTTGTACATTTGGGGGTGTCAGAACTGGACTGAGTAGTCCAGGTGAGGTCTCACGAGCAGAGGGAGAGTCACTTGCTTTGGTCTGCTGTTGACACTTGTTTTGATACAGCCCAGGACACAGCTGGCTGCGCTCACACACTGTCTGTGTTGAGCTTCTCAGGTACCAACACTCTCAGGAGTGTTTGCAATCCCTTCACCACTCCACCTGTATTTGTGCTCAGGATAACCTCAACCCAGAGGTAGGACCTTGCCTTTGCCCCTTGTTGAACCTCATGCAGTTTGCAGGGCCCCAGTTCTCAGGCCTGTTAAGGTCCCTTTGGATGGCCTCTGCATGTCAACCACAGCTTGGACAGCTTGGTGTCATCAGCAAACTTGCTGAGGGTGCACTCAGTGCCACTGGCCGTGTCACCAGCCAAGCTGTTAAACAACACTTAGGAACACCACCCATAACTGAGCTTCACTTGGGCATCAATCCATTTGATTACAACTCTAATATCAGGTACCAGTATAAGCTGGGGCTGACCTGTTGGAGTGTAGTGTAGGGGAAAGGGACTTGGGGGTCCTGGTGGCCAGCAGGATGACTATGAGCCAGCAATGTGCTCTTGTGGCCAAGAGGGCCAACAGCATCCTGGGGTGGATNCCCTTCCAATCCATAGTGATTCTATGATAATTGTGACTGTCTAACCAATTCCTTACCTGCCAAGTGGCCCATCTGTTAAAACCATGTGTGTCTACCTAGAGGCAAGGATATCCTGCAGGACAGTGTCAGATGCCTTGCATAAGTCCAGGTAGATGACATCAGTTTCTCTGCCTTGTCCACCAACACTGTAACCCTGCTGTAGAAGGCCACCAGATTTATCAGGCGTGACCTGCCCTTGATGACACTGTTGGCTGTCGCGAGTCACCCCCTTGTTTTCCATGTGCTTCAGCGTAGATTTGGAGAGGACTGGTCAGTGGTTATCTGGGTTCATCATTTTTCCCATTTTTAAAACTGAGTTTTATTTCCCCTTTTCCAGCTGGTAGAACTTCACCAGGCTGCCAATGAGATCTCAAAAATGATGGATAATGGCCTAGCAACGTCATCCACTAGTTCCATCGGGGCTCATGGATATCTCTCATGAGATTTTGTGGACTTGGGAGCCTTCAGGTTCTTTATACAGTTGGGAACCTGATCTGCTCTTACCCTTCCTTCTCCCAGTCCCTTGGACTTCTGTGACAGCACGCTTCAAGAGCCTTCCAGTGGAGACTGAGGCAAAAAAAGCTGAGTACCTCTGCTTTCTCCATATCCCAGCTTACCAGGTCACCTGTGTACTTCTGGAGGGGTCCAAAACTTTTCCTGGTTCTCGTGTTTCCATTGATACACCTGTAGAAGCTTTTTGTGCTGCCCTTGCCAGACTTCATGTTATCTGGGCTTTGGCTTCTCTGAACCAGTCCCTGGCTGCACGGACAATCCCTCTGTGTTTCTGCCTTCGTGACGCAGCTGAGCCCTTTTCTTTCACTAACAGCAGAGGTCCCACTGTCTGGCTCGAAACTGTCTGGCTAGGAGAGAGAGGAGAACCATCTCATGCTGACCAGCACTGCAGTGTCTGCAGGCCTCAGGTCCTAGGGGCAGTCTTGCACCGGCTCTGCTTGATAAGTGATGGCCAGCAGAACTTCTGCTTGCTCCTGCAGAGCCAGGTGTAAGGGAACTTGAACAAAACCATTTTCGTGCAAGTGTATCTTCCAGCTCCTTTTCGTTCTGGTTTTGAGAGCCTCTCAGAGTGATGGCTCTTGCAGCAGAGGTTGACAGAGCTGTCTCTAGGTAACCATGCTACAGCTGGAATGTCTCTCTAGAAGTGCCACCCCTTTCTACCCTTGCCAATGGAACTCATTAGCCGCTTTGCACAGGTCTGGGAATGGCTACAGAGACCTCGAGGAGATTTCTCAAGTGCACTGAGGTAAAATAAAGCGTGTGCTCCAACTGGAAGGTAGGAAAAGCTTCCTCCCAGTAAGAAGGGCACCCCCATGAAAACAAAATTATCAAAGCTGTGCTCTACAGTTTCGTTGCAGACTTGAAATCTGCCCAGACCATTTTCTCATCCACTCCTCTGGCTTCTGCTAAAGTTTTGAAGACATGTGAGTTGGGTGGTCAGCAGAAAGAGTCCAAAAGAATCAGTTTGCAGGAGATTATGTAGAAACTTTGATTTCAGTGCAGCATCCTGGGGTGGATCAGAGGTGGGGTGGTTAGCAGATGGAGAGAGGTTCTTCTCCCCCTCTACTCTGCCCTGGTGAGACCACATCTAGAGTGTTGTGTCCAGTTCTGGGCCCCTCAGTTCAAGAGGGATGTGGAGCTGCTGGAGGGAGTCCAGCGTAGAGCAATGAGGATGGTGAAGGAGGTGGAGCACCTCCCTTATGAGGAGAGGCTGAGGGAGCTGGGTCTCTTTAGCTTGGAGAAGAGGAGACTAAGGGGTGACCTCATTAATGTCTATAAATATGTGAAGGGTGGGTGTCAGGAGGATGGAGCCATCTCATTCTCAGTGTCATCTAGGGATAGAACAAGGGGCAATGGGTGTGAGCTGGAACACAGGAGGTTCCACATAAATGCAAGAAGGTAAGGGTGACAGAGCACTGGAACAGGCTTCCCAGGGAAGTTGTGGAGTCTCCTTCACTGGAGATGTTTAAGACCCGCGTGGATGTGTTCCTGTGTGACTTGGTCTAGGTGATCCTGCTGTGGGAGGGGGATTGGACTAGATGATATTTTGAGGTCCTTTCCAATCTCTAATGTTCTGTGATTCAACAGGAGCAGTACAATGGAGTTCTGGAATGCTGTTCCTGGTTCCCCTTTAGCACTGATGAAGCTAAATATGTCGAATGGGGGAAGCAGAACTGCCTGAAGAACAGAGCACTTCACATCCAGAACTTACCTGCAGGTTATCACAGAGGCACAACAGAGTGGGAGATACCTTAGAGCATTGGTGCTCTACAAGAGAACTACAATGGCATTTGTGACCCTGCTGTTGGAAATGGCATTACCTTGAGGTCCAGCTATTAGGTCATATCTGGAGTTTGGACATGCAAGCATTCGTTGTGTGGTGTCTCACAGTACGTGATGGCTTACACTAAAGTTTAGTGATGTTTGCAGAAGCAGGCATGAAGAGTCCAAGACTTCTTTCTCCAGACTCCCCAGCAAGTTTGTTAATTGCTAGAAGACTACCTACCAATGGTCATCTAAAACCTAGGTACTCCTTTCTAGTTTAATCCTGTATTTCAGTAGCATAGCAGGCTGCAGTTCCACAGCACGATCCTTAACCCTCTGAGGACAGAATTATTTGCCCTTGATTAAGTCCCTTTTCTTCCACGGAACGTGTAAACTGTTCAGAGAGGACATAGTAAGTGAGGGCTGACTTTTCAATAGCCAGAGTTGGTCAAAAAACACCCAACACACCAAGGTTGTATATTCCTGCCCCTTTTCAACACAGATCCGCCGCTGTCTTGAAGAACAGCACTGTGAGAGGGACAGGTATGGTAAGGAAGTAGAGGTGGTATTTTAAGAACAGATGGCAGCCTCTGACTCTTGTAGTAGTTAAAGACTCTCCTCAGGAGAGGTACAGTGGAATATTCTTAAGCAGAAGAGGAATGGAGTGCATGTCCCACACATCTGGGAGAGTGACCCTGATTCTGTCTCACAGAAGATGCTCCATAAGCAACCTTTTGTGTGTATTCTAGGAATATTTCGTGGATATTTACAGAGTTGGACGACTGTGTGAGAATATAAACAGGGCTTAAACTAACGTGTGACACCCTTTCTCCTGGGAATGAGTTAAATGTTTATTTGGAATGGAAAATGCACAATCCCTGGAGAAGACTCTAGTCTTGTCCAGCTATTTTGTTAAAATGTGTTGGGTTTTTGTCAATAATTAATTGTCAGCAGTGGTGTATGAGTATGTGAGATGGGGAAACTGTCTTACAATTAAAAACCCAAACCCCTTCAGGATTTTGTGGTAGAGATGATGGTTTCAACCTGAACATTGTACAATGTGCAAACTGTACGTCGCAATAAAGTTCCCCAATCCATAGCTGTAGCCTAACCTAGATAGTTAGTTTGTTTGGATTCCAGATGTCAGCTTCAAAGGTTGTTATTCAGATGAACAACATCAATTAATAATCAGTGCAGATCTGAAAATGTTTGAAGTTATTTTTTGTCTTTGCTTGCAGGACCACTTGCCGCTGATGCTGGCAGCTTTAGGACGTGTGTGGTTATTCTCTGCACAGACAGGAAAGTATTTGTTGTCCTGTGTGTAAGCATTTACTGGTGCCTCACAACAAGGTCTTGACTTCCAGAGCTTCATTAGGAATCTCAGTATAATCAGTGGTGGAAGTGACAGTGGCATAAAGAATTATGAAACTGAGCTCCTTAGTTGCCAAAGAGGACAGGTAAGAACACTCCTTCCTCAGAAAATACCACAGGTACTGAGTTAGTCTCTACTAGCAACCCATCAACACCTCCCTACTTTCTTCAGTAGGTTTTTTTCCCATTATTGTATAGGACGATCGGCTTATGACAGCTGCCTCCTGCTATGGCTGGCTGAAAATGACGTGGTTTGAGATGGTGTGATCTTTCATTTCTGTAAGAAAAATAAAGGTAAACAAAGAAGCCCCTATAAGAAGCCCCAAACCAAACTTAAAATGCTAGTGAAGGTTTCTGATGTGACAGCCAAGGATATGAAAGCCAAGAATGGGTTTACCAATATTAAACTTCCCGTGGTATCTTCCATTGATGTATTTGGACCTGAGGAGACCAGTGGATGTGATGAAGATGGCACCTGGTGTATGGCTTTTCATAAAAATGGACTCTGTTTAGTATAAAATGAGATAAATAGAAAAACCCTTTTCTTGGAGCATCGTAGCACCTAGGTTCACGTGACGAATGCCGTGTAACTTGTGTTCACAACGTTCATACAGCTGGTAGTGAAGGTGGGTGGTTACCGTGCCTGCTCTGTTATGTCTACTCCTGTTCCCCTTGGCTACGTGACCAAAGAATAGGGCTGTGGAATTAAGGTGCATTTCAAAATAAGACTTCATAGAATCATTAAGGTTGGAAGAGAACTGAGATCATCAAATCCAACTGTCAACCCAAGGCCACCATGCCCACTAAACCATGTTTTCAGACACTAGATCTATGTGCTTTTTGAACGTGTCCGGGGATGGTGACTCGACCGCTTCCCTGGACAGCGTGTTCCCAGTGATGTTGCCCAACCAATGCCTTATGCAGCTTCCACATACTGTAGCACAAACTTGACTGTGAAGGTAGGAATGGTTTCATTATTAAGTTGCCTTTATCTATTCCAAAAGTGCACTGCAGGTAGATAATTCTGTCCTAAAAATGTTTTTCTCAAATACTTTTTTTTTAATTCCATTTTTTACTTGTCTGTGTCACGATAATAATTTTTCATGGTAACCAAGACAGCCACTAGTCAGCACAGTGGGTGAGAGAGGCTTCAAAGATGTGGATGATGGTAAGATCAGTAAAACAGAGACATTGAAGAGTCCCTGTTTCCTTCCTGTGTGAAACGGAAATTGTGACTGAAATGCCTTGACAGAGAGGAGAAAGAATTTTCCAGATCTTGTGGGCAAGAAGAACCAAACATAACTGGTACACACTGCTGTGAGACTGAGGGGTGACCTCATTAATGTCTATAAATATTTGAAGGGTGGGTGTCAGGAGGATGGAGCTGGGCTCTTCTCAGTGGCATCTAGTGATAGGACGAGGGCAATGGGTGTGAGCTGGAACAGAGGAGGTTCCACATCCGCCTGAGAAGGAACTTCTTCCCAGTGAGGGTGACAGAGCACTGGAACAGGCTGCCCAGGGGGGTTGTGGAGTCTCCTTCACTGGAGATGTTCAAGGCCCACCTGGATGTGTTCCTGTGTGACTTGGTCTAGGTGATCCTGCTGTGTCAGGGGATTGGACTAGATGATCTTTCGAGGTCCCTTCCAATCCCTAATGATTCTGTCAATGCTGTGGAACTTTTCAGGACATGTGAAATGTAGAGTCAATGGGCAGATGAATGGACAATGCAGTAGTCCAGTCTGGACATATCTGTGTCTAGAAATTGTGGATAACATCTGAAAAACCTTGATCTTGGCCCATAAAAATATTTCCATGGCACGTTCCAGATTTGTATAGCAGTAAGTAAAAGTGTTTTTGTAAGTGGAAGAATTAAGGAGATACTCAGGATGACACACAAGTATCCTTATCTCAAAAATGCCCGCAACAAAACCTAAGCTTCAAGGGCTCAAGGAGTAGACTTTCCTCTTCTTTTAGGTGGAATTCTGTAAACTTGGAGAAGACTGCAAGGAAGCAAAGATTCAGTGTTGACTCTGCTTGTTTGGTGAGTATGTGAAAATGACTTTTGTAGGCCTCTCGTGCCAACACTACGCGTTAATGCTGTACAATCTCCAATGTATCGGTAAGACTTGAGAGAGCTTTGCATTTGTAGGCCCTTCCTCGATGGGTAAATCACCTCAAATAGAATTGTTAATTTCCTGATGCAATATGTTGTTGGATTTGTGTAGGGAGCAGCTGGATAATATCCACTGCAATCTTCTCTGTTGCATCACGTCCTTTAATGCTCAAGGAGATCGCTGGAAGTCAATATTGGGGTAGTAAGGTGGAGTGGGGGGATGGCTGCCCAGGAGCTGTTTGTATTTTCCTTCTGAGACGTGATGAAAGGAGGTTACGTTTCACTCAGTTATAGAGCCTCTCGTTCTTAGCTGAACTTTTTTCTGTTGTCAAAATTACACCTTCTCCTCTGACCCAACATTATGATTCTAATTTTCCTTTGATGTAGCAGAAGGCCTTAGTGTAAAAGACCATTTCCCAAATTGCAGAAGCAGAGGTCCAGCAGCTCTGCTTATGAGATGATCACAGAATCATTAGGGATTGGAAAGGACCTCAAAACTTCAGAATAATAACTTGCTGCGATTTTAGAAGTCTTCTAATAAAATTTGAAGAAAAACTGTGTATGCTTACAGATAGTCCTGTATCCCGATAGACCAGGAGAAACCTTTCTGGTTTGAAAAATGACTTTGAAGAGGTCTGTCCTCTCCATGTGGCGCAAAGCACATAAAGAAGGGCTGCAATACGTTGTGTTGGGTGGTTGTGCTCTTTATTAGGACATAACTGTCCGAGTATGTGACACTTCAAAGTTCCTGGAATGTAGGAATCTGGTGTCTCTGAATCCTTTCCAGTTCTAAAAGTTCTTTGCAGTTCTTTCAAGTCCAGTTCTGAAGTAAAGGGACTGTCATCACCAAATTAGTCGGCGTTCCTCAAGTGTCACACGCACGAGTGCAACAGAATTAAACTGCAATCAACCTGGGGATGCAGCAAGCTAGGCCTAAGAGAACGCCTGTCTGCTGCACGTGTTTTGTCTCCTGTAGCTCTCCCCAGGGGCTACTTGATGAGTGACAGTGGTCCATCAGCACAGGACCCGTTGGTGAAGTCTTAGCTGAACAGTCCAGTGAAGGGCAGCATTAACTTAGAAGGGAAAACTGAAAGCTAGATCCTTACTTGAGAGAAAAATGTCTGTGCTGATCGCATTCCCTTCGAGGTATAATTCCAACCGACTAGATTATTTCCAGTGTCAGTCAGCAGTTTTCCGCAGAAACTGCTGTGCCGCGTTCCTCGGTTAACCGCACACTGCTAGATGCAGTGGCACATCACAAGACTTCTGGGTGGCCAGCTGCTAAAATTCCAGAGCTGCCACAGAGACACTGGGATAGTGAAAATGTGTAACTTCCTCATTTAGAGTTTAAAAAGTATTCCCTATTTTTGTTAAAAACTAGTTTAACATTTTGTCAACTGACAGTTTAGATTAACGGCACACGAGGATTGATGTGTTGCAGCTACCTGTAGCTCTTGGGTTCACCGTCGTGTTGGTAAGACACTGTTCTTTACCATATGGTGCTGCTTCTTTTTCTGTTGTAGTTCTTGTCCCTTTTTAGCAGTGTGAAATGGATCCACAGACAACCAGCAGGAAGTGTTTGTAGGTCAGTGACTAATTCTCCCACATCCATTTTGCAGACTGTGGTAATTGACACCAACTCTATTTGTAGAGAAAAGAGGACTTCTTTAACCTCTGAACTGACTACTCTCATGTTGGCGTTTCTCCTATCAACTGATAAATCTGCTCGTGGAGTGACGGCGACAGCGGAGTAAACAAAGCACACACATGGCAAAGTGCACTACAACGTACAAGAACTCCTCTCACACGGAATGACAGGTACAGGCACAGTCTGCACCGGGCGGTGTTGGTGTGCACACCGCACATCCCGAGGCAGGGCAGCCTCCTCTCCGCGATTATGCAGTAACATAGCCACGTGAACTGGGTGCAAACCAGTGAGTGGTTGTTCTTTACAACGTAGCCAGCTACAATCCTGTCGTTGAAAATACAGGAAACAAGCAGAAAGAGTTCAGACTTTCCCTTGAGATCACTTGTAGTGTGTCAGAGCCCTGGAACAGGCTGCCCAGGGGGGTGGTGGAGTCTCCTTCACTGGAGATATTCAAGACCCGCCTGGATGTGTTCCTGTGTGACTTGGACTAGGTGATCCTCCTGTGGCAGGGGGATTGGACTAGATGATCTTTCAAGGTCCCTTCCAATCCCTAATGATTCGATGATTCTGTGATTAAGATCACTTGTAGTGTGTCTGACTAAAGACATGCTGATGGCAACTGAAGTAAAACCTGATTAAAGGAGAAAGGCTTCTTCCATTTTCATTGTATTTTTTTGCCACAGTAATGAAAACTGATTCACACCAGCTTTTGCTGTGTTTGAGGGGAAATATTTAAATGGTCATACAGAAATGTTATACTTAGTAAGGTTTGCTTATGTCTGGGTGATTCTTCATTGAGATGAAAGGACTTTATCAATCATAGGTGAATGTTTTTATTGCTTTACTAGGCCAGCCCTTCTGCTTGAAGGACATGGGTACCAGTGCCCCTTGGTGAAGCACAGAATTCACTGCTCAAAGAGAAAAACCATTTGGCTCATTCAGGTGCATGGTTTCCAATGTTTTGTTCTTTTTCAAAGGAAAGGGGAGTGCCTAACACCACGTAGGACCTACAACAGCATTTCCATTTTCTGTATTTTCCTGGCATGTGCACAGGGGATCTGTCTTGAAGGGTGATTTTTGGCCTCTTTGCAGTTTTTACAGGTATTTACAATTGCAGTGCCTTCCTAAAAAAATCAACAAAGGTCATGCTTGGACACTTCTCTATCAAAAATCTGGACACTTTTGAGCTTTAATTTTCATAATAAGAATTTCCCACTTTTTAATTTCACCTCTTGACTTGAAAATTAACTGAGGGAAAGTATTTTCATGCAATGTAGACATTGATACGTAGCAGAATTGTACTCAGTTTATGTTTCACAAGAACAGTTGTTGAGATGAGTCTGCACAGTTCACCATTGATTCCCTGTCTATGAAACCTGAACATTTCTTCACATCTGGTCTTCATGCTAAGCCTTCTGTTCTAGTTTAGAGGCTGGTCTTGTAGGGAAGTGCAGGCTACAGTAATAAACTTCCCTGATGCCTTTCTTCATCCAGATCTCTCAGCCTGAGCAAATGTACGTACAGACACCACAGACACCTACTTTTCTGATGAGCTTGGTTTCTGAACACTTGAATCCTTTGCATATAAACCTGTGTTAGCTCATGTGACAGGACTTGTAAGGTTACATCACACGTAAACGTTTCTAACTGTGAGCTGCCATGACCAATACTCAGAACGGATGGGTGTTGAGAGTTGAGTCACATTTGTGTATGTGTGTGGGGGTTATTTTCTTGATTAATTTGAGATGAAACAGCTCTGTCTGAATGTGTTGTCCCAAGCTGAGGGGCCTGCTTTAGGTCTTGTTCTTTGCGTAAACTAACACTGCCTTCACTGAAACCGCCTCAGTTCCGCTTGCCTGCGCTTGTATAAAATCAGAACAGGCTCACAGATACCTCTGTACAGAACGAGGCCTTTCACAAAGAGAAAGGACTAAAACATGGCAGGCTCTTCCTCATAGTTCTTAGGAAGTATGAGAAGACTCTAGTTGGTAGCACTGCCTGTTTTTGCACATTGTGTTTTCTTTAGTTAGACTCTTCTCTACAAGGGCTTTCATTGTTCCAGAGTGGGCATGCCTACCTTTGCTCAGAGTCCTTAAGCCATGCTGTTTGCTAGTTAGTGCTCTTTGTGTGCCCAGATCTCAGACCAAGAAAAGACAGCCAATCCTGATATGGGAAGACACACACTGGCACAAAAAAACCTAACTGGGAGACAATGAGAAGAGAGAAAGGATTGTGCTCTATCTGCCTACAACAGCAGCATCAGGAGCAATGCTGTTTCTCCCCAGTAGCTTTCCAATACAGCTACCCCATTCACTGATGAGTTAAGAGTATGTGAAACAGTGCCAAAATGAATCCATTCAATTCCACCCAGCTGGTTAAAACCAGTCGACTGGGCCCTCCTCCCCAGTGC
The DNA here is from genome assembly GCA_013400115.1 of Rhinopomastus cyanomelas. Taxonomy (NCBI): domain Eukaryota; kingdom Metazoa; phylum Chordata; class Aves; order Bucerotiformes; family Rhinopomastidae; genus Rhinopomastus; species Rhinopomastus cyanomelas. The sequence continues at coordinate 64,218 of VXBP01004269.1, forward strand.
AAGAGTATCCATGGTGCAATTTGCTAAACTGACTCTTCTCCTCCCAGTTCTCATTGCAGAAACGTGCTGTATGTGTGATCTCCCCTCATCCACACAGTGCATGAGTTTCTGGTTGCTTCCAAGCCCAGACCTTGCCTTGTTCCATCCCTGAAGAAACAAAATAAATGATGATGTTATATCCATGTATTTAATATTTCTGCATAGCTGTTCTTGATGCTCTTCTCACAAACCATTCAGAGTTTTCCCTAGTTGAGGGGAAACTATTGCCTTCTGCAGTAATTTCAAGCTGGTGAATAATAAAGTAATAATAAAACCTGCAATAATAGACACTTATCGGGGCTATGTGCATTCTGATGCCTGTTCTCTGTTGCATCACCTTCATTCTTGAACCACCTATTTTCCCCTGTACAGTGAATGAAAATGGATAGGACCCTCAACTACCCATGCACTTCAGAACAGAACCCTTGGCTTGGTGCTCTGAGTTGTTGCCACGCGGAGTATCTCTTCACTGGCTAGCACAGTGTGTGGACTACATGTGCATTATCCCAAGTTATGGACTAAAGGACATCAACTAGACAGACCACGTTTCTCCTTTTTTTTCCAAAAGAAATCTTGACATGCTCCTTATGTGGTTCTCTGATTCAGCTAAGGTCTTGACTTCTGAGGAATAAGAGTGCTATTACCAAAGAACTAACTTCACAGGTACCAGCTGAGTACTTCTAGGCTAGGCAGCCCTTAGCAGTAACTCTCATCTCTTGATGCATTTCCTGTGAAAAGTAGCTGCAGCCATCTGCTAAATTCCACAGAAACCTCCAAATATCTCTGAGGACAGCACAGGGAAAGAGAAGACTGCCTTAATCCTAGAAGAAGGACCTGAGGCAGAGAGGAAATCTGCCACGTCTGTTCAGAACCACCGGGGTGAGAATCTAGGACACGATGCATGAACGCATTCTCTTGAGCACGGCCGACAGGTTGGGTCAGACTCATGTACAATGCATTCCAAGCTTGTCTTGAGGAAGAAAGTCTCTTGCTGCTACTGAATTTAGGCTTATAACAATAAATGTGCCAGTATCACAACTTTAGAGTGAACGTCTGCCCACAGTGGTAGCAGGACTCTTACTAGACACTAGATGGCAGTGTGGGGAAGTGACACTAGTCTCTCAGCCCATGAATGTGGAGCAGAACCAAAGGATCTGGTGGTCGCCAACTGTTTTCAAGGGGTTTTTAAAGTATGCTTTCCATAGTGTCAGGGTTGCGAGCAGAAAGTAGTTTTAGATAAATATTTTTTATTGTCTACAAATCGATTAAAATGTATCTAAGCAAAAGTGTGACCTACATCTGCTGGTTAGAAAACACGTTTTTCAACAACGCTCAGGAAAATGTCAAGCACATTTCATGGGTCAAATTATTAATATTTAACCTATTAGTTGTTTTCTGTATAGCTAAAAATCTCTTGTGTAGGAATACGACCTTTGTAAGCAGAGGTAGTTCAGCACTCATCAATCTTGAAAGCCTTGGTCTTAGTTTAAGGAGCTTTATGGTGTTCCTCAGCTGACGCATTAAGTTGCTCAGAAGAGCAAACTCATTAAATACATAATCTGAAAGCTCAAGAATAGAATGGTCTTTAATCAAAGAAAGACACACAAGATCTTTTGGTGACATAAATGACGTGTATGCATGTGTGACTTGGTCAAGGTGATCCTGCTGTTGCAGGGGGATTGGACTGGATGATCTTTTGAGGTCCCTTCCAATCCCTAACGATTCTATGTGAGAGTGAACTGGTCTGGCTTTACAGTACCCATATTTACTGAATATTACCAGATGTGCTTTCCTGACACCTCTTTCACCTTTCTACTTTGCTCAGCTACTAGGTACCAGCAGGAGACCACTACCCTAGAGCAGCATTCTTGTTTTTTGACTTAATCTTTAAATCTGTTTTGTAGCACCTTAGTCATTATAATGTACTTCAGCAAGCTCTGAGAGGGAATGAAGAAGGAATAAAGGCATTTGAAAAGTTCAAAAGAAAAGACTAAGAAAACAGGTAGCTACGTGGTCACAACTGATGATAGCAAGCTTTAAATATTTCATATTTAAAAACACTTGAAAGGTTTACTTTTAGAATATTAGTTTTAAATATAGACCAAAACTTAAATAATTCCATTGTAATGAAGAATTGTAAGTCTTTGTAAGCTCTGCTTCTACTTGAAGAAGCAGAGTTGGCACTTAACACATCTCCATCATTATGTTGCCTGGTTTTGTTTCAAAGCTTCTGGAAATTGTGGAATCAAGTTTAAATGGCAAGATTTGACTAAGGATTTGCTACAATAAATCCAGAGCTATTAAAAATGAAATCTTTGCTCTATGCCTAAAAAATGTAGTGGGGTTGGTAGAAAAAGACACGGCAACACAATGTCTTCAGTTAACATTCCCCAAGCATGTACTTAGGAGACAATGGCACTCATTTCCTAGGATTAGTCATGCTGGGAGACTACAGGTCAAAAAGACTGTAAGTGGGTAATTGTCCTGAATTCCTAGAGGAAGGGCAGGTCAGAGAGCCATGGCAGGCAGCAGAGAATTCTTCCATTAGGTCTCTCCAGGTCTGTTGAGCTCCTGCTGTGAGGAAGTGGGGTAAGTTAAGGTATTCTAGTGGCATTTTGTTATTCTCTTGGATGTATACTAAGATGATTTGATTCGCACAGAATTGTGCTTTGCATTTTCTGATTGCTGCCTGTGCCCATTTGAGATGCAATCAACGCTGCTGACAAGAGCACAGTTTATGCCCTGGCCTGGTCCCAGCTGAAGAGCAGGCTGAGAGCCGGCGCAGCTGACGACTGAGGATGTGCAAGAAGGGAGGAGCCCTAGTTACCTGCAGCAACCTGTGACCTCTGTGGTGGTGAAAAGCACTAGTTAGCTTGAGATAGCAAGATAACGTTTCCAAATCAGAGCACATTTGGATGTGACGCTACTAAAGACATTAGTAAGCAAAACATGATAAACCTATTACTCAAGCTACTCGAACATAAAGAGGGTAACTCACAAACTGGTTCCTGCATGTGCTTGGTGAGGTTGGGGGGGTGTGTGTGTCACAAACTTAATCCAGAAAACATGCTCGAAATAGTTTAAAAAATCCATGGTGTTTTCATTTTTCTCGTCTCTTTGTTCCCCAATTAAGTGTAATTTGCATCAAATCAGAGCACTGGTACAGGCTGCCCACAGAGGTTGTGGAGTCGCACTGTCTGGAGATAATTCAAGTCCTGCCTGGGCAAGGTACTGTAGGATGAACCTACTCGAGCAGTGGGGCTGGACTAGATGATCTACAGAAGTTCCTTTCCAGCCCCTACCATCCTGTAAAATAAACTTGCAAAGGTAGTTGAAAACGACAAATTAAATGTGCTTTGCAACGTGTGACCTGAAAAAACTGTAGGCTGAAAACTCAAAAGCCTTTCACTTCATCATCTGACCTGAGCAGATCTGACAAAAACCCACAGTGAGACGCCTGGCAGCGAGAAGGTTGCCCGGACACGCGGCTCTAAGTCAGAGCCTTTTTCACAAACACACGAATATGCCCTTCTGCTATCAAATCATCAGCGCAACCGTTCGACGACCATGACTCAGCCCTCCGGCAGGCATGAGATTTCCGTAGATAATTCGAACACTGAAAAGCACCAAATGTGATGAAAAACACGCACGAACCCCGTTTTCAACGCTGCGCTGATACACGAAAAGAGGGTTTCGCCTGGGAGCGCACAGGGCGCAGCGCAGAGCAGCCCCCCGCTCCGTCGAGCCGGGCACCGCCATCCCCCGGGAACAGCCCCGGCCCGGCGGGAGGCGTCACCGCCCGCTTGAACCGGAACCGCTTCGCGGGGGCCGCCCGGGGCGGCCGCTGCTGCTGTTGCTGCGGTGCCGGTGCGGCGGAGGCTGCGGTGCTGCCGCGTGGGTGCGTGCGCGGAGCGGGGCCGGCCCGGCCCGGNATGGCTGCCCGCCGACCCTGCTGACCGCCTCCTCCCGCGCCGGGGCCGGGCCGAGAAGATGGGGAACACCACGTCCTGCTGCGTGTCCTCCAGCCCCAAGCTGCGCAGGAATGCTCACTCCCGCCTGGAGTCCTATCGCCCCGAGGCCGAGCTGAGCCGAGAGGACACGGGCTGCAACCTGCAGCACATCAGCGACCGAGAGAACATCGACGGTGAGAGCGGACGGGCGTCCGGGGCAGCCCCCGTTTCCCTTCCCCTCCTTTTACTTCGTCGCGCAGCGGGGCCGCCGCTCCCGCCACCCCGGCATCGACTCTGTCCGCGCCGCGACGGCCCCGCCTTGGTCCCCACGGCCGCCCCTGTGAGGCTCCCGGCAGAGCCGTGAGTGCAGCCGCCAGCGCTGCCCCTTTCCTCGGGGAGAGCCCTGTGGACCACCCGGGCGCGGGATACCCTCCCCGTGTGTCCCCGCCGCGCCCTCTGGTAAGGGGCAGCGCCGTGGCCCCAGGGTGGCCCTGACGAGCCCCTTGTGCCCCGCGGGCCATCGTTGACCCCCGGAGGCCTGGCTAGCCCAGACACACACCCCGGCTCGGTGGTGGCCCAGGGAATCGCCTAAGCCTCGTTGCAGGGCTGTGCCGAGCAACGTCACCTGGCGGGTCTGTCACCTGCCGGGCCTCTGCAGGGGTAGGCATGTAAAGGACAAACCCACCCAGGGACAAGGAAAGTGAGAGAAATGTTTCCTTTGACAACCTTCTCTTCCAGGGACTTGCTCGTGCGCCGTTACTGTCACGACGAGGCACAGCTCCGTGACATCAGTCAGCAGTGTCTCCTTCCCCTCTCTCCCTGGTTCTCTGCAGTGATGTTCCAAAAAGCCATATTCCCGTCAGCGTGGCGGTGGCTGAACGTGCTGCTGTCAGGCTCCACCAGAACACAGCTGCACTTCAAAGATGATGTTTAATGTGTACGTGCAATTTAGTTTTTGATTAGCTGAAGCATTTATTCCTGAAACTTCACTTGGTAAAAGGTCAGCTGTCTCGTGGGTTAGTTTACATGGACTGCCTTTGGTAGAAAGCCAGAAAGAGGGACTTTGGTGCACTTCGATTTGCCTTCCACATTTGTTTTTTAGATCTTATTCAGTTGTGATTTTATTGTGGAGTTTTATGTTAGTCGGTTCTTGATGCTGGCAGAGTTACGAAGCACGGAGGTTCTCTCTCAGGTCAAATTATTTCTTATAATGAGATACATTCTGGAAATATGGATGTTTTTCAGATGCCTTTGCAGATGAAACATTGGAGTGTAAAAGGATCAGTAGATTGGAAAAAAAAACATAATGGTCTGGTCTGAGAGAGCCAGGGAGATGAAAGAACCAATTGTTGATCCATGAATGACGAATTCTTCTAGGAGCAGTGTTCTCCAGCACAGCAGCGTGCCCCGATGGTACGGATTGCTCCGTCTGTGCTAACGCAGTAGCGTTTTTGGTCAGAGATGTGCGTGCAGGTGCTGTGCCTGGTTAATGACGCGGGGGTTTTTTTCTGGGTGGGAGTAGCGTGCACTTGTTAAAGTGTGCGTGTAATGCAGAGGAGTTTCTGCATGAGTAGTTCCTTGCCCAAAACCACATTTATTTGTTGCTTGTTTGCTTTGTCAGATTAAGGCACGTGTGTGCTCTGTCTCTTTTCCCCTTCAAACTGCAGCGTGTTTCAAGCCTCGATTTGTAACCTGTTGTTAGAACACAGAAAACAGCCTCTTGTATCGTGTATTTTTAGATTGTGTTGGTTTTCATCTGGGAGTATTGGATGGGCAGTGCTGCGTTTTCAGAGTGGACAAGCTGTCTTTAATTCTGAAAAAGAGCAATTTGGGGTTTCCTTTTTGTACCTTACTCAAGTCCTGACACTTTTTATGGATGGACTCTGAGAAGCAAGTTTCTCCTGGCGAGACTGATGGACAGTGGATGTGTATGCACACAAATGCACTGGAGATGCTTCGAGTAAAGCAGCTTTTTGAAGTGTGCTTGATTGCAGGTCTCGTAGCCTGGAGTCGTATTTGCTGAAGGTCTTTGGTCACAGATGCCAGACTGGTTACAAAATGTAATGAGATTATAACTGTGTTTCTGAATTTTTATTTAGTCTTGGATTAGCTGGTACAGTTCTGTTGTTAGATGGCTTGGAGTTGTGTGGCATACAGATGTTTGTAAGTGAGACACTGGGATAGGAAAAATCCTTCACGATAGAGAACTCCCGTGATGCCTGTGGTGTTTTACAGTGAAGTTCTTTACAATGAAAGAGCAACGGTCAGGTTATCTGTGTTGTGAAGAGAGGATGCTGGATTCCGTAGTGTGGCTGCAAGTCATAAAGCGTTTCCAAGAGTTTCTTGAATCTCTTGCATTGCCCAGTCTTCCTTTTTTGTTTTTTAATGGCCAAGGCTGAAGCACTGAAAGGAAGAACTTTTTTGACACTCAAGATTAATGTTTCTCAGTCTTGCACAGGTAAGAGACCTTTCGCTCATCACACTGAGTGACAGTGATGGTTGGACTCCTGAAGTGCCAATTCGTGTCCCTAGCAAGCACTTGGCTTGCGAGTGGTACTTTTGGGGAGACATGTAGTGTCTGAGTTAGTGTCTTTCGTGCTGAAGTCGCTGTCATGTTCATATTCATGGAAATTCATGAAACAGTGTTTCTTTGGAGTAGATAAAGCTGCTTGAATAAACCAAGAACATTTAGAACCTTTAAATGAGCTGCACACTGTGCAGACATTTAAGGACTGGTGAGTGGTTGTCAGTGTTCTGGCAGTCTGAGAGGGAGCAAGAGAAAGAGGGAGACTAATTTAACTGGCAGTTTTAGTACTAGTGGAGCTGTTAGGCGTTTGCCAGCCTTACATGCTTGGTAAGGGAATGTTCATCAAATCTGCATTTAAGATCATCTGTCTGAATTGTTCCCTATAATTTGAGTACAATGCCCAGTCAAGGAGTGGTTTTCCAAAGAGTGCTTGGAGGAATTCTGCTTTGGTAGCAGTGGGGTTTATGGCAAGGTTTTACTGCTCTGTCAGAAAGTCTCTATGGCGGTGGTGTTTCACAAGTGTTTACGAAGTGGTATCTGAAAGAGAAGGGAATGCTGAAGCAGTTTGGATTAGGAGGAGTGTATCAAGTGGTTTGTTCTGAGGCATGATGATGGTGAATTCCTCCCTTGTGTTTCCCCTCAAAAATTCTAAGACGGTATTGACCTTCTATAAAAATCCATGCCTGCAGAACTGCCTCGCTGGATATTGTGCAGCCATAAGAAGGCTCTTTTCTCTTGTACAAGCTCACGTTAATCAAGATCACTTGAAAGGTTTTTATTTCAGTTCTTTCTGAGAAAGAGCGAAAGGACAATTCTGTACAGAGGTTATTGTCTGGGTTGATGATTTATTGCTAAGGGACAACTTCAACATTTTTCAGTGCTTTACCTTCAAGAAAATTGCAGTAGTAGATTCAAGACTTGCAGATTCCTAGCTCTGTCTGTTTGCTATCAAGACTATTTTACAGCACTGATAGAAAGTGTGTTGGATTCTGCATCCGGTTTACAGGTAAACTTTGGTCTGCGCCAATCACGTATGCACCTTGGTGTTTCAGTGCTGGCTAGCTGAACTGGCAGTAGTCTACACTTACTCTTTACTTCAGACCCACTGTTGGTTTGGCTTGTGAAGAAGCAGCATGTGCTGATGGGCTCCGATGCGATTTCTCTGAAGCACAGTTTCTGTAGTAAGCTTTTCCAGGCTGGAGCGGTAGGGACGGGAGGCAAAGGGGGATGTCTTACCACAGATAGGATAGGATGGCAAGAAGCAAAGCTGATACCCTATAATGAAATTGGCCAAAAAGCCTGTTCTTGAAACAGAGGCTAGATAGTTTCTAGGCTGTTTGAAGGAAGGACAGTTCTTAATGATTAGAATTGTTGTCCTTACCTCCTCCTTCTCCCTGCCCTCAAATCAGATTTTTGTGTCCGTCCCTCCCCCCAGCCCTGTTTTGTAAACTCCTGCTAGTGTGACTGGGTCATTTTTCTTTGCTTAGCTCAGATAATGTCATCCTGTGCAACTGCACATCACTGATAAACCCGCTTCAGCCCTTTTCATGATGGGCCAACTCTGCTACTTTTTGCTAGATAACGCGCAGGCGCCTAAGAGTGGACTGCTTTTTAAAAACCATTTACTTGTCAGTTTACATACTTTTAACTACCTTATGAAGCTGGCACATGGGACTGTGTGAAATGAGAGTAGGTAGTATTTGCTTATCTACTGGTTTTTGTAAGAATGTTGAGATTTCAGCAAAATATAGGGACATTTTACAATGTCTGTGCCACATACCTAATAAAATTCTGCTTTAGAGGGAGTACTGGTGTTTTCAAGAGCTAGGGCATGAAGGGTTGCCCCTTGTGAGGGAACTGACCTACATTCCCAAAAGTCAAGATAGAGGTACTTCACAAGCAAATTAAAGATCTAATATGTTGCACACAGCCATCCTTGCTAACACCTGGATCCTAAAAGGATAGCCCTTCATAAAAAACAAAACAAAACCCAAAACCAAAAAGACTGTTTGGTTTATGGAAACATCTCGTAGAGAAATTGTCTTGTGCTCTCAGCCAGGACGCCGCGCAGAGGTTGTGTTTCAGTACCGCTGTTTGCATTGCCTACCTAAGCATTTGGCAGAGGTCATGTATCAAGGTAACACTGCAGTCTTGTGCATAAAAAATTTAAAAATAGAGCCTGCCCTGGCCTACATCGCTGAACGTAGTCCTGTACCGCGTGCTGCCAGTCGTGCACACCTCACAGCGTGCTTTGCTCTTTTCTCTGTTAGCTTCGGCTGTTTATTCTGTGCCGTGCCCTGCTTCTCAAAGGGGCACTTTCTGAAAACCTCGGTTTTGCGTTCTTCACGTCGAGTCACTGAATTTACACCCTTTATGAAGTCAGTGTTTTCATATTTAGCTGCTGGCACATTTAGATGCACGCGTGCAAAGACTAATCATATTAGGACTTACAACAGATTTTATTGGTGCACTGACACTTGATTAAGGTGTTGTTCGAAAGCGAGTTAAACAAGATCAGCGGTCTTGGCTGGGTAAATTGGTACTTGAAGCACGGTGATAAGACTAAAATTATAGGTCTCTGAAAACGGAAGGACTACGGTATTTTTTGAAGTCAGTGCTTTTTCTTTTATTGTTATTTCCTTTATTGCATGTAAATCTGTTTTTAGAAGGAATAAAGACTGCTGCACTGTGTGGTCACAGCTTTTTACCTGATTTTATGTGCTTGCTGCAGACTTTCAGTGTATGTTTACTGCATCTTCAGGCCTCGCTCAAGGTCATGTGGTGCAAAAAGTCCTGAGGTTTGTCACCTCTTTCTGAAGCATGTGAGATGCTGTTTCTTGTGCGCATACACCAGTCTACTGGAACTGTAAATACCTTTTCTATCCGTTCTTTGTAATGTATCACAAGGTGGGATGGGAATTAAGCAGTGCCTAGTGCTACCTAATCACTGTCCTTGTCTGTTCAGCCAGCTGCAGATCAGGAATAGTCTAAATGTCTTAATTAATATCTATGCAAGAATATGAAATACACTTTACAGACTGAAGGCATAAACAACGCGTAGTCTTTCTCTGAGATTTTTGTGTAGAAATGAATCAGCATTACTTCTGTTTCTTTTGACATTGAATAGCTACAACTTTTAAAATTATTAATTTTCCATATGCATTGTGACATTCGAGAGATCTTTTTTACCTTATCCCACAGAATATTTAATATATGTGTCATGCCTGCCTGAAGTGTATGTGAAGAGCTAGTAAATGCTAATAAACTTTTAAAATTTAGAGATTTGTTATTTAGATTGAAGCGTACTGCTGGCACCATGCAGTGGTGCCTTCACTGGGTAGTTACTGGTTCCTCTGTGTCTTCTGTAATAGTTTTGTCCCTTACAGTCTAACTTTCAAGACAAATACTCCAGAAGTGCTGATATGGACTGTGGGGATTTCATGTTTCCCAAGATGAAACATTTTTGCAGAAGTTGACCAAAATTCAGAGATGATTTTGTGAACTCAAACCACTGTTGTTGCCAATGGTATGGATCTTGTATGTTGTCATAATCATAGCCAATGTGATGTGCTAAGAACTGAGGCTGACACATGGATGATACCTTTTTCTGGCGAGAGACTGCCAATGTCCAGATTCTTGTGGGGGAGTATGGAGGAAAACATTCCCTGGCTGGCCTTCCCAGAGGCAGGCAACTTTGAAAGAGAATCTGGATTAAATGGGAATAGATGTTTTGAATGCTCACAGATGTTTTGCTTCAGGAGGAAATTGCTGAAGCAGCACCACTGGTCTGGGGTAGTCTCTCTTGCCTCTGTGCTCATGAGTTGTGTAGTGACTTACACAAACTTATCCTTACAATATGCAGAATCCAATAGTGAGTTGTGCTTTCTGCTTCTAGCCATGCTTCTTGGGCCATCAGTTTGAGCATCAGCAGCTCTTGTGCTTCTTCTGGGAGGACTAACTTAAAATTGGCATTCATACTGGGCTGAGCTGGATGGAGGAAAAACCAGAAACGTCCTGAAGACTGGACCATAGCTAGTTAGTAGCTGGACAAGGAGCTGTGATTTGCCTTCATGTAAAATTACTAGTGAAAGCTTGTTGAAGAGCTTGCATAAAGTATTTGTTGTCTCCATTTGTTGTTGTTTGTTTCTTTCCTTTCTCATAATGCTCGTGACTGTTTGGGCCTGAATCTATTAGACTAACTGCCACTCACCTGAGACGAGTGTCTCAGATCAGCAAGAATATGCATTTTCCGTTGACCAGTGTTACTTCTCTCTTCATTTCTTTGCGAAATAATCCCATTTCTGTGAAGTCAGGGGACTGTTTTAACCCTCTTACTGAAGTAACTTTCCTGTACCAACATACACGCACTGTGGACGTTGTGCTCTTGTCCTGTAGCTTATGGTTTGAACAGAATGCACTGATGAAAGAAGCATTCTTGTCATTTGGAGTGGCACTTGATTGCCACCTTTGTTGATGCAAAATCATTGCAAAAAGCAGTAATAGTTGATTGCAAAGACAAGCTTATGGGGTAGAGGCAATCCTAAGATTAAAAGTGAATTGTCATCTGCCTCATATTACATTTCCTGCGCCTTTCTCTGCTGTGGCTCTCAGAGGGAAAGAGGATCTGCGCTAGTATCTGTGTGATACCCTTCACTTCTTGGAAGAATAATCAGCCTTGAACTACCCATTCATAATTTTCTTAAAAAAACCCAACAAATGAGCATTCAACTCAGGGTTTTTGCCTCCTTGTTTCTTTGTCTGCCAAATGTTTCTTGTACACCTGTGGCTGAGATCCAGAAGATATCAGATGGAAAATGAAAAGTTTAACTTTCAACAGCGTTGACACCAATATGAATCTCTGTTGAAATTGTAAAAGCTTCTTTTCTTCGCTGTATTTGTGTTTCAGGAAGAGTGGGAACTGATGAGTCGTTCCAGAATCCAAAAGATGAATTGTAAGGAAGCAGAACTTTTAAGAAGCTGCAGAATAAGTAGCAAAGGCTTTCAGGTTTTTAAAAAGCAAAAATGTCCTGATAAAGTTGCTTTGTTACTAAGTGAAGGTGCAAGTCTGCTGGTACAGGGATCCCTTTCTAGATTTGGAGCAAAATTAGTGGATTATTGGCACAGTTAAAGTTGTTTCTGGTATGCAGCTTATCTTTCATGTTCTGGGAAACGGTACCTTTTTGTTGCTGTTCTTGTTCTTTGTGTTACAACATCTTACTGAGGCTTTCTCTTGCCATTTTTGTTCCTGGAAAGAATGTGCTGTTTCAGATCCTGGAAGCAAAACTGCATGAGAGAAGCTCCAGTGGATCAGCAAGGGTGTTTTGAAATGCTATCCCTAAGCTTTCTTGCTTCTGTGTGAATGCTGTTAAGGAGAGGACAGTTTAGGAATTGAGTGGTTGTCGGTGTGAAATGTAATGGTGTGCTGGTAATCAGAGGTTTTATTTAGTGTGTGTCAATAATTCCTTTTTTGAACCTAAGTATTCTGAGGCTTCTTTGCCCTCTTTACTGGCTGTCCTAAAGAAGGTTATTGCATTAGTTGAAGATCCAAAGTTTGGGTGTTGTAACTGACCTTTAACAAAGCAGGACAGCTTTGGCTAAACGAAACTGTCAGGCTGTGGTCAGGGAGCTTTACAAGCTGGGCTTGCCTCTCTGAAGTGCTTTGTGAGCTGTGTTACTCTGTAAAATGGTGCAAGTGATGAACAAGGTCTTTCAGCATTGGGAGTGATTTAGACTTTGATTTCCAGGCCGGTGTTCAGAGTGTTATACGTTTGCCTAGCTTGAGAAACGCTTGTCTGTGTGTTGTACCATCACATACACAGTGTACATTCAGTAAGCTGTAGTCTCTGCTGGTTTGGGGGGTGCGTCTCCCCCACCCTTCTTCTTCCTCAGAGAATGTTGTTGTAGTAACCGGTGTGAAATGCAGATTAGAAAAGGTAATCATGGAGAACACACAGGCAGTCCTCATAGAAAGTTGTTTTGGTTGCTTGTTATAGATTGCAGCCTCCTGTGTGTCTGGGAGGTGGTGTCACAGCTGTTAGGAATCAGGATCCTTATAATCTGTTCTGATACCTCCTAGATTTGTTTACTTTTTATTTTGAAGGACTTCAGAGGATTAGGTTTTTTTATTGATGAAGTTTATGAGAATCTGTAACTGAAGTCAACAGAGATCATTCTCATAATGGTCAGTCCACTCATCGCAGCAATGTTTTGCCTCACCACTCAGTACATGCTTCTGCTGTTTGTACTTACACATAAAACACAGTTTCAGGCCTTATAACACAGAACTGATAGACAGGATCTGAAATGTGTTGGATCACAAAACTCAGTAGTCTGCTGATGGTTGAAATCTCTGCCCTGTTTACTCCCTGTCAAATTAGGGAACGTCTTAACCTCTTAGCATAGTTCTTCATGCACATGGTTTGAAATTCTAGTGTTTTGAGTGTTTGATAGTAATCAGTAGTAGGTTTATTTGCATTTGGAGTGAACAGTTCCTGAAAAGGGATTTCCAAATGGCGAGGTAGAAGCTTTCTTCTGATTAATGCTTTGCTATTTCTTGCTGTGTGGTGATACGTAGTAGATTGAAGTTAAAATAAACATCTAGATAAAGTTCAGCTTCATGAATGAATGACAGAAACTTTTGCATGTGTTTCTGCTGTAAGCTGTGTGTCAGTCCTGCTTGGTGCACAGATCTCAGTGGCACTTCACTGTGAAAGCTTGTTGTTGTGACTCTTTGTACCTGGCAGGAGTCCCTATGCATTTCAGTGTGTCGGTGGAGGTGGAAAGAGTGCAAAGAGTTTGGAAATGCAGTTGTGTTTTAAGTTTTCAAATCATGCTTCCTGCAGCTAAATATCCTTAATCCTTTTAGGATTATTAGTTTGGAATGGCAAGTGCCTAGTGTGTTGCATTGACAACACACAGTTATCCTTTCTGTTTCAGGCATGGAAAGAAATTGGAATATAAATTTTATGGAGCGGTATTTTCAAGGGTTTAGGGAGGAGAAGGATTCCTATAACTGAGATGGTCCTAGAAATCCAGTCTGTGATAAAAGTAATAGGTGGTAGGAGACATCTAACTAGTTGTTTTATGGGGAAAAATAAACTGATACTGCCTTTGAAAGCTAAAGCTAACAAAAAAAATTATTAAAATTCCATCTATAAGCAGCAATGTAAATTCTACATCTAGAAACAAAATGCATGTTGAAGTGAAGGGGATGCTGCCAAGTCAAATTTAACTGGAAATGAATGCTCTGTGAAGAGGAAGCTCTTGACCTCAAGTCACATTTCTTTAAAAAATATTAAAGAGTTATTTTTATAACAAATATTTGAATCACAATTTATACAATCCAAACACTGAACCTTTATGTTACTACATGAGAATGTGAACTTAAATTGAACAACTCCTTTCATATTTTGAGATAACTGGTTGTGTGGGGTGTTCTTTTACTTTTTCTTCTTACTGTGTGCTGTAGTGTTTGAGTAGGAAATTGCAGTTCAGCAGCGGTGAAGTTATACATGCATGTGGGTAGAAGAGAAGAACTTAAGGGTGATTTTGTGTGGATGACCTTACACTGAGATCCGTAGGAATGCATTGTATCTGTTACTTGTGGGAAAGCAGGAGTGTGTTAATAGTGGCTTACACACTTACTGGTTCTCCAAGTGAACCCTGGTAGTTTCTGACATTGTGACTTCTACCGAGCATCTGAACGCCGACGAGTTTCTCACTGTGCATAAGCTGCTGCATGATGGAATTGGCATGTGCAGCAGAGTTCTGGGCAATCAACCGATGTTTTGATGTCCTTCTTTTCTTAGTATCTGAAGTTAACTGAGGGCCTCTTTTGTTGCTGGCTTGCTGGATAACTCTGTGATGTAAATCGAGCATGGCATTTGTCCTTGGGACATCTGTGAGTTTTAGGATGCTCCAGAAGTGATGAGTTAGACCTCCTTGCCGTGCTGGAAATACAGACAAGGTCTAAAGAGCAGACCCCCCCAGGTTCTTCTGTGTGTGTGTTCTTCAGGCAAATCTTTGTACCTATCATTTTATTTGTAACAAGTGTTGTGGAAGATAGCATTTTTAAAGTAAAATGTTATCTTCTTTATGTTATTTTTATTAAAGCTAGCTTTGAGCTGAAAGATAAAAATATTCCTCCTTGATCACTGCTGTCCTCCATCCCTGTAGCTTTAGCGAGATTGTCTGATATTTTTTTAATTCCTTCTGTCCTCCCCTTTTTATCTCTTGTCATCACAGTCTACCTGACTTGCCTCCTGCCTGTGCTTCTTAGCCCAACCCTTTTCTACCTGTTTTTTCACAACATACAGAAGTTCCTGTCTCTGATCTTATCTCCTTTCATTCGACCCTTTCTGGCTGTTTGTGCTTTTTGAGTGCTGAGAAGTACAGTATGTGTAGTGTATTCTAGAGCAGGGTTTATGTGGCAATTCCAGGGTAGCAGCATAACTTCCAGTGTTGAGTTCAAAACCTTAGTTTTGATTACATCATGTTTGCATTTCACCCTTTGCTGAAGGCTTGTTCCTAATTTCCTATCTATCCTTCATGTTTTACAGTCAGGCAAATAAAGCAATCATGTTCTCTCACACCTGTGCCATGATTATCCACATATTGGTACATTTTCTCATTGTATCTTTGGACTTTTAAGTGGCGTTGAGCAGGTTTTGTTGATCTCTAGAAATTTCTTGATGACTTTTGGAAAAGTGTGGTTTGTGATGGATTTATGCCCTGGATTACATTTAGGCATTTTGTGTTGTAATTCCCCAAATAGATTCTGAGGATGTGTAGGATTTTGCTTTTTAAAGAGTAGTGGAATGTGTGTACACTGCTTACGTGTAGATAAAAACCTGAAGAGAGATTTAGTTGGTAGCAGTATGAAGATTTGCAGTTCACGGAAGAAGCTTCCTCATAATTCCCATCTGTAATTGATGCTCTGCCCAAGCTTCATTGTGTCCAGCTGTATGCAAATCTTCTCTAACTTTTTGCATGTCTTTCCTCGTGTAAGTGAGGAATCTCCTTGGTTTCTATTTGGGGACACAAACCTGACAGATTTGGCATTGCCTAATTGAAAGGCTGAATCTGTTGTTTAGTAAGTTTTTCCTTCTCTTGATGGAGTGGGAAGGTTTGACTTCTGAGCTCAAGGACTGTTCACGGCACTAAGTGACTGGTCTGGCAAGGGTGGCACCCTAAGGGTTAGCAGGTTGAGAAGGGCTGGGTTGCTGGGATCCGCTCGCATGTGCAGCCCAGCAGCGTCCTGCTGGGGCATGGCGAGACCATTCATTGGATCCTTCTGTCTTTATCTCTTTGTGGCAGCGTTTATTGTTTTGCAACAACCCACTAGGATGTGGAAGCTCACTTGAAGCTATTACCCAGGACTGGGTTGTAGAATGCATTCAGTTGGACAGAACCTTTAAAGGTGGTCATGATACCATTTTTTGATCCCATAAATAAACTTGTGGTTAGTGTATTTTCTTAATGGACCTTAAAACAGATGCGAGAAGAAAATGACAGTTTCCTTATGATAATATGCAGCTGTTAGCCTCAGGCACGTGCCTGTGTATCTTTAATAAACAGTTAATGCCAGGGGTATTTACCATTAATTATTTTCATTGCCTTTGGTTGAAAGGGATCATTGTCATCTCCATGGTTGTACATAGACTAGTGAACAATGGAGAATCAGAAATCACTTGTAAATGAGGGTTTTTGTGATGAACAAGACTTGATGCATTAATGTATGTGGTTATTAGTGTGACACGTTAGTAATGTGTGACTTACTGTGTTTTCCAGCTCAGACAGCACTAAAGAAATATCCTCAGCTCTGTTTACCGGAGAGATGGCATTGAACAAAAAGGATTGGCAAGGCTTGCAAAGAAAGCTGAAAGTGATTTGGATCTTAAATAATCTTGCAAGAACTGAGCCTGGCTCTTTGGGACAGAATTTATTTTTAAGTTATGTCCTCTTCCCCTCAACGAAAATGAATCCGTTTCCCTGTTATAAAAGGTTTTTATTCTTTAGTGGCAGTATTTTGGTGCTGCAAGCCAGCATTAAAAGTAACAGTAGGCATCCTTCAAGCAAAGCATTCTCCATGGCAACAAGTAATATTTGTGAGACAATTAAAAGCCCTTGAAACATGTTAGAGAACATGGTGAATGGGTCTGGAAATGCTGTCGTATTCATCGGTACTACACATTTAGTAGGACTTTCAGCATTCCTCAATGGCATGCCTTTTCTTAGCATTGAAATTCATGTAGAGTTAAATTCTAATCTAAATTTATTTTCCAAGGTGATGTGTTGAGCCAGCTTTGGAGTCAAATCCAAATTTGGGGAGTTTATTCAGGCTCTCAATTTTCTGAGGACTGGAAGAAACAGGAGGGGTTTACTTGGTTCAGACCAAGTAAAAAGTTAATACTTCATGGAGTGCATTTGGCTTTAGTTGTGGGATGGTTTGTGTTGTGTGCATACGTGTACTTTCATCTTTTGTGCTTCTCTTTGTGATAAGGTGTGAAGGGTGTATGTTGAGAAGTGCCTTATGGGACCTGCAGGGTGAGCAGCAGGTGGTGTGTGCTCCTCAGGGTAGATGCTTGGCACGTGTGTGCAAGGCAACTTCAGCAACTTTGGTCTCCTGTGGAGTATTGATTTAGCATTATATGATACGTTTGACCTGGTTTTTTTTATTCTTTCGAGTGAAGTTAATAATTTTCTCTACTTGGACATTAGTTTATAGTTGCTTTCAAGCAGTTACAGCTTTGAGCTATGGAAATCTTTTCTCACCTTTTCAACCCCATGTTACCTTTCAGCAAAGGACAGAGTTTTCTTCCTGAATCAGATGTATTTTCTCTGTGAAAGTGTATTTAAAGCATAATTGACAGCTGCTCTTCTGTCTCCTCCTTTCTTCTTCCTAAGGGTCTGCCTGTGTTACTGGCTACTACATTATTTTCTGATGAGTCTGTGCTATGTATGTAGCATACTCATCACTACGTAAGACCTGCTTTCAGAAAGATAGACTACTTGATTGGTCTATAGGGTTAAAAACAAATACAGAATAAGCTTTTTCTAAATTCCATCTCATTCCAATAAACCCCTTACATACTTGTCTTTAAGTGTTGCAGTAGTATGTAGCAGAGAACTTGAAAAATCCCACAGCTGTTCAAGCTGGTGCTTCTGAGGATATGTGTTGAAACATCTACGCGGTGCTGTACTACAGGAAGAACTTTACAGAACTGGTAAAAGGCAGAGACAAGAAATAGAACTGTCTTTTGGAGATGGGTAGATTTAGACTGGATGCGAGGAGGAAGTTCTTCACCGTGAGAGTGGTGAGAGCCTGGAATGGGTTGCCCAGGAAGGTGGTGGAGGCCCCATCCCTGGAGGTGTTTAAGGCCAGGCTGGATGAGGCTCTGGCCAGTCTGATCTAGGATGGGGTGTCCCTGCCCATGGTGGGGCATTTGGAACTGGATGATCCTGTGGTCCCTTCTAACCCTGACGGACTGTGTGACTTGGTCTAGATGATCCTGCTGTGGCAGGGGGATTGGACTAGACCAGAGGTCCTCAAACCCCAGACTGCCGGCCAGATACAGCCCCCCAGGTTTACAGAAACTGAGCCAGCCGCAGATGACTGCCTGTCAACTGCATGGCCGGGCTGAGGACAGGGGTGGCGGCATCAGCGAGGTGGGCGGCTCCCCCGTCTCTCCCTCCCTCCCTCCAGCTCCCAGGCAGGGCTGTCTGTGAGCAGACTTTTTCCTGTATGAAACATCTGAAATCTCCAATCAGATCCAGACTAACTGATGAACACTTGGATCACTTGCTACGACTAGCAGTGACACATACGGAACCTAACACTGACCATCTCATTAGGCAAAAGCAGGCCCATAGTCCACATTGAAATATTTGTTTTTGTTGGTTACAATTGTTCTTCATTTTAAATATTGCATTCTTTTTCCTGTTTTTTGTGCACTACTACAAATAAAATATGTGCAGTGGGCATAGGAATTCGTTCATTGTTTTCCAAACTATAGCCCGGCCCCCGACAGCTGCCCAAGTACCATAGTATTTCTGTAGGATTCCTGCCTAGGAAATACAGGAGCACATTCCAAAACAATCTCATGGACAAAAACTTACTTTCCTGTGCCAGAGACTTATGAACAAGCAATGTAAATTTATTTCAAGGCTAGTATTATCCTTTCTTTCAAAATAAGGTCATATAGAATCATTAGGGATTGGAAGGGACCTCAAAAGATCATCTAGTCCAGGGGTCCTCAAACTTTTTAAACAAGGGGCCGGTTCACTGTCCCTCAGACACTGTCAGGGGCCGGGCTATAGTTTGGAAAAAGATGAACGTATTCTCTATCAGGACAAGTTACTGCAAACACAGGATGTGTTTCTGCTCAGAGGTGGCTGTGTTTAATTGATAAGTGAACAGTCGGCAGCCACCATCAGCTTTACTCCTGCCGTTGCTTTCTGACTGGAAGTTGTTCAGTGATGGGTGCTGAAGCTCCAGCTAGGCAGATGGAAAGGCAGCAGAAGGCTTTAGATCTAACAAAATGAAGGTCTTTGCTTTGTCATTTACCATCTCGGTTCTTTCTTCTAACTTTGTCATTAGAGAGTGGAAGAGTTTTACTCTAACTGCAAGCGTATTTTTGTATTGTTAATTCTCTTTTGGTTTTATCCTTTCAACTCAATCTGCTGACCAGGATATAGAAGTATTTTCCTTCTAGGGCTGCTCTTCTGTGATTTTGAGGAGACTAAGTTAGCTCTTAGACTACTGCTGAGTAATTCCAGTTATATTTCTATCACTGTTGAAATATTCTGTGTGCATTTGTTAGAGATTTTCATGCTTAAAAGGTTTTGTTATTTGCAAATACTGTGTGTTTTCTGGTTCAGTTGGACTTCTTTATCTCACGTTGATTGATGCATACAAATCCCTGTAGACTACTGAAGAGTTGTCTGATTTCTGAAGGACGGCTCTTGTTTTTCCCCTTTTAAAATGTGCAATTTTGAAATGAGTGCATTTTGAGAAGCTTGTTGTTGCAACTGGAATCCTACCAATTTACCTCCAGTGTTTTCCATGTCAAGTGATCCTTTACAGTCCTTTTGACTGTTAATTTTCAGCTTTTCTCTTTGCAGCTTTGTGAAGAGCGCGTACCCTTTCCGTAGGCTAAGTTCACTGCTTGCTGGTACGCTCAGCTATGTCATCCATCACGTGCTTAGTACTTTTTAACTATTTGTGTAAACCTTCTAGTAACAATGGCTGTTTCAGCATATTTGTGTATTATTGGTATTTGCATATATACGTAATCCATTTGCATATATGTACACTTAACATTATGGAGAGTGGTTTGGGACTCCTGATTATCAATGCACTGGAAAACACAGCAAAGCAGTACAGAAGCCAAAAATTGTGAGCAAGTACAGTGTGTCTCCTCTCTCTGTTTACACATTACTCATGAAATGTTCAGCATAGAAAAGCCAACGTGGATGAACATCTACAAAATAGATGTGTTAACTTGAAATGTAACTGTGTGGTTATGAAGGTGAGCAATGTTGAAATGTCATATTGAGAAACTGATCCAAGAAACATTTGATTTTGATTAAAAAACTGATGCCTAATCATGCAAATGAACTCTTTTTTTTACAACCATGAGACTGCTGTTTTCAAGGGGCAGTGTGTGTCAGCTGGAACATAGGAGGTTCCACATAAATGTGAGGAGGAACTTCTTCACGGTGAGGATGACAGAGCACTGGAACAGGCTGCCCAGGGGAGATGTGGAGTCTCCTTCACTGGAGATGTTCAAGGCCCACCTGGATGTGTTCCTGTGTGACTTGGTCTGGGTGATCCTGCTGTGTCAGGGGGATTGGACTGGGTGATCTTTCGAGGTCCCTTCCAATCCCTAATGATTCTGTGATTATTGCAGTTTTGGTGCGATCAGCTATCTGAAATAAAAATTTAAAAAATGATTTCAACATATGTCCTGTTTTGAATGGGAACTTCTTACACAGTTAAGAAAGGCCACTTGTAATAAGTGACAGGAGTGGAGGTTTCTTTTTTCAGATAGTTTTCTCTCATTTTCTTCTGTTGCCTTTTTCAGTTCATAACATAAGCATTCCTGAGAGAAATCCAGGCCCCCCTGTGAAGAGGGCATCTCAGTATATCAGCAATAACAACACAAGTCTGTACTCCAGAGTGGAAGGGGACCTGCTGTATTAAGATGCATGCTTGAAGTAACTTGGTGGGATGGCACTGTTAAATCGAGATGCAGGAGCTCAGGCTTTAAAACCTCTGTCACAGCATTTAAGTGTGTGAAAGATTTGACTATTTTCTCACCCCTGTTGTAGAAAGCAAATGGTTCAGTAGTCTTCAAGCATATAATTGAATGACTTTTTCTCCAGGGAATTTCAGATGTGTGAATCTTATCTGTGTGCCTTGGCATTAACGCTGTTGCTGGAAAGTACATCGCAAAGTAGTGGAGGTTTGTTGGTTTTTTTTAAGGCTGCTTTAACCTGTTGCTTGATGCCATAATGCAGTTGTTAATTTCCTAGCAAATGTCAAGACAGAATAGCAGGTGTGCCAAGAGCAAAAGAAGCTTCAAGGTTAACCTTGGTCTTTGTGGGCACATTGATCCCTTGGTGGGAATATAATTGTGTGTTTTGTCTAGCTCTGGTCTTTGCTTTTGTGGTGGAGTACTTTAAATCCTAAGTAATGAAGTACTTTAATTGATTACTTGCCTTCACTACATTTATTTATTTACAGACTTTTAAACATACTAAGTTCTTGAAAATCCCAAATTCTGATGTTAATTGCAGATAAGCCAGTGCCACCTGTGCTCATTTATCTCAACACCGTAACCCTTTTTAAGGGCTTGGCTTTGTCTTTTTAATCTGCAGGCTCACGGCACAGTGTCTCCTTTCCAGGCCACTCGTGTGTGCGCTGCAGTTGGTCGCTGATACCATCTGAGGCCATGGCAGGCTGGAGCCTGATGAATTTTATCTCTGGATGCTGTAATGTGTCTGTAGTAGGGAACATTGCTCACACAAATGCTTTACATTTGTATTCTAAAGATACTGCCCCAGTTAGTTGTTTTCTGTGGAACCAACAGAAATAAATTATAAGTAACAAATGCAAAACTATAATTTAAAAGTAGCTTCTTCGACAGTTCCTTGATTTTGCTGTTAGGAATGCTGAGTTACTGCTTTTTCTCTTTTTGGAGTCAGGGTGTACTTCAAGATACCTTTAGGGTTCTTCACATCTGAGGCTTTACCAGAAGGGTTCTAAAGTTCATCTAAAACAAAGAACTTCCTAAGCCAGTTATCCCTTTTTGGAAAGGTGAACAGATAACTAGTAGAGGCTGTATTTCATGTTGTAAAGCGATGCTCTTGTCTAGCAGAGGGTGAGTGAACAATTGCTAATGAGTATGCAGTTTTCAGAGTGAGAAGAATTGCCATATCCTGCTTGGGGCACAAAGTAGAAAATGATCCTCTGGAGAGATATGGCAAAGAGGTCCTTTAAAGAGAGAGCAAATGAAGGGATATGGCAAAGAGGTCCTTTAAAGAGAGAGCAAATGAAGGGATATGGCAAAGAGGTCCTTTTAAAGAGAGAGCAAATGAAGGGATATGGCAAAGAGGTCCTTTAAAGAGAGAGCAAATGAAGGGATATGGCAAAGAGGTCCTTTAAAGAGAGAGCAAATGAAGGGATATGGCAAAGAGGTCCTTTAAAGAGAGAGCAAATGAAGGGATATGGCAAAGAGGTCCTTTAAAGAGAGAGCAAATGAAGGGATATGGCA
>VXBP01004269.1:87117-120050 GCA_013400115.1 Rhinopomastus cyanomelas
AAGTAGAAAATGAGCAAATGAAGGGATATGGCAAAGAGGTCCTTTAAAGAGAGAGCAAATGAAGGGATATGGCAAAGAGGTCCTTTAAAGAGAGAGCAAAGCCCAAGTGCGACAAAATCTTAAAACATTATGTTGGGTTTGGGATGGTTTTTTCACTTGTTTTTCTGGTTTTGTTTGCTTGTTTTTGGGAGTTGTAAAAACAAACAGAGTGATCCCCAAGCTTTGGTATGTAACAGGCTTCTGAAAGAGCAGGAGCATGTGCTTTTGCTTAAGAAATCTATTTTATTTTCTATGTGTTAGAAAGATTTTTGAGGCCTTTTCCCAGACCAGTTTTGCTATGTTTTTTTCACCCAGAACAGTACTGTTGAAGGTGAGCGGGAGAGTGAAGTTCTTGTAATCTCTTGACTTGTGGAGTTAGCTTCTTTTGTGCCAGAACTTGTTTAATTCTGAGGAACTTCAGAAGTAGGTCCCCATTAATCTTTTGGCTTTAAAATAGTGACATTTTTAGCCGTTTCTTTGCTCATGCATATGTAGTGTGTTGCACGCTGCGACTGCTGAGAACTGCCATCAGAGAATAAACTTTTGAAGCAATTCTTGTTATGGCTGAGACTGCTGCAGAACAGAACTGAGCGTAGCTGTCACTGAATGGAAATGGGGGAGCTCTGTCACCATCTGTTTTTGGGTTTAGTGCAAACAAGCATAGGCTACTGCTGAACAAACAGTAAGGAGACTGTCTCAATCACCAACCTATTACTCAAGTGTAATGTATTATCTTATCTGATAGTGATGAATTTTAACATTGCCTTTACTTAATCTTCCTGAAACTTCTGATTTGAGTGTTTGAACTTTTGGTGGCTGTTTTTCATAGAATCATTAGGGATTGGAAGGGACCGCGGAAGATCATCTAGTCCAATCTCCCGACACACCAGGACCACCTAGACCAAGTCACACAGGAACACATCCAGGCGGGTCTTTGACATCTCCAGTGAAGGAGAGTCCACAACCCCCCTGGGCAGCCCTTCCCAGGGCTCTGTCACCCTCACTGGGAAGAAGTTCCTTCTCAGGTTGATGTGGAACCTCCTCTGTTCCAGCTCACACCCATTGCCCCTCGTCCTATCACTAGATGCCACTGAGCAGAGCCTGGCTCCATCCTCCTGACACCCACCCTTCACATATTTATAGACATTAATGAGGTCACCCCTCAGTCTCCTCTTCTCCAAGCTCAAGAGACCCAGCTCCCTCAGACTCTCCTCATAAGAGAGGTGGCTCCACTTCCTTCATCATCCTCGGTGCTCTATGCTGGACTCCCTCCAGTTTTTTCTTGAGCATTGATTTGTGGATCCTGGTGGTGTGTAACTTGCACCTGTCCCATTACATCAGGTTCTGTGGGACACTTTTGTTAACTTGTGGTTTGCTTTTGGCTGCCCTCTTCATTGACAACTTGGCAAAATGCCTTCTATATAACAGCTTGTTTGAATATGTAGTGGTTAAGGACACATGAATTCCTTAGGTAGGATGTTCCTGTGTGTGGGAACATTATGCTGCACCTATGTAGAGATAGGGGAACTCTGTGTGGCCTAAGTGCTTTGCAATTGAGAATTGTTTTTTCAGATCCAATGCTTAGATTCCAGTTAACATATTTATTCACTCATTGAGTTGTACTGAAAATTAAGAATATTTAATATTCCCTGAACTAATTAGCTTCTTTTTCCTTTTTTTTCCTGCTCTGATTGAAGGTCACTGAAGTAAAGAATTTGCCTTGGGTTTTTTGTTACATCGAAGCATAGCCGGCATGAAATACCTTCAAGTTCTCTTGTTGTCTTTTAGTTTTACGTTGGTTTGCATTCTGTCTGCTGAAAGCAGAAGTGCTACATAATTTGCCTTAAGAGTCATCCAGTGGAGAACCCTCTATAGATGATTCTCTCAACTGGACAAGGGGTTACAGTTTTCATAAATGAACAGTTTAAAGCTGTGATCTGTTGCCCAAATGTAATGGGTAATGTTGGGAGGAAAGTGACCCGGTTTCATCCTCTTTGTTGAATTTTTAGTTCGTACTTGTTTATATGACTAGGGAAGAATAATTTAAAGTGATTTTCTGTTTGCAGAAATGTTTTTCTTTTTCTGGTAAATTAGTTCAACTTTTTGCTTTTTTACCAAATATTAGAGTCATAGAATCATTAGGGATTGGAAGGGACCCCGAAAGTTCATCTAGTCCAATCCCCCTGCAACAGCAGGATCACTCAGGGTTGGAAGGGACCACCTGATCATCCAGTTCCAACCCCCCCACCATAGGCAGGGACACCTTACCCTAGACCAGGCTGGCCAGAGCCCCATCCAGTCAGCCTTGAACACCTCCTTGTCTCCCCTGTCCCCAGATAACCCTTCTTCCAAATATAATCCGTTTTGACTTCATTTTTGATATTGAGGTTTGTGAGAAATAGTATTAACTTCAGTGCTATGGTGGCAGTACTGCTGTCTTGTAACTTGCTGGTCACGCTTCCCATGGATGAGCAGTTTGTGACAGGAGAGCAAACCTTCCTGTTTGTGCCTGGCTGACCAAGCATGCTTAGCCAAAGTGGACCCGGAGCCTGGGCAAACCACGTGGTTCTCCTGTTTCTTAGGGATGTGCTCGGTGTCGATGCACACCTTGGAAACTTCTGTTATGGGTTGATATTTGGTAACATCTTAAGGATATACGGGGAGCCCAGTGTCACGTTACAGGCGTGGAAGGTTGTAAATTGACTTTGTTGTCACTGATGAGAGTGTCCTGTAAGTGGGAAGATGTTTGTCTGGAGGACCCCCCTGCTGCAGCATGTTAGTTCAGATGGCTGACCTTTTTTGCCTGCAAATGGCACCCTTCAAAGTGTTTGTTCCTCCCTGCGTTGAAGTTTGTTTTCCTTTGTTGGCTGAATAAAGCCAAATGCTGTTTTGGCTCTGACTGTCTTTTTTGAGCTCTTCTCTCATTTTGTATACAGTTTCAACAGTAGTGTGATGTTGGTGGAAGGAGAGTAATGAATATTTCTGGAATCCTTGTCTTTAAGATGACAATTCGGATTCCTGTACCTAAAGCTTAGGGCTCTTGGCCTTCTGTCCTATGGCTCTCTGGTTAGCATACTGTTGGTGATGGATGAAGAACTGTTTCTTGCTGTCAGGCTAGCTTGACAAAATAGAGGAACAGAAATTAATGAAATGGAATGCTACTAGTATGATAAAGTTGAAAACAAAGAAGGGACACATTTGTACTAGGCAGTGGAAATACCTAGCTATACATGATAGCTAGGCTTCTCCAAGGGAAGGTCATGCTTGACCAGCCTGATAGCCTTTTATGAGGGCATAACCAGGTGGATGGGTGATGGCAGAGCTGTGGATGTGGTCTGTCTTGACTTGAGCAGGGCATTTGGCACAGTCTCTCATAGCATCCTTGCAGCCAAACTGAGGCAGTGTGGTCTAGATGATCAGGTAGGGAGGTGGATGGTGAACTGTCTGCGGGATAGAAGCCAGAGAGTAGAGGTCAATGGGACAGAGTCTAGTTGGAGGCCTGTATCTAGTGGAGTGCCCCAGGGATCGGTGCTGGGACCGGTCCTGTTCAATCTATTCATTGATGACTTGGATGAGGGATTGGCATGCACTGTCAGCAAGTTTGCTGATGACACAAAGCTGGGTGGTGTCGCCGACACCCCAGCAGACTGCGCTGTCATTCAGTGAGACCTGGAAAGGCTGGNGCTGTCATTCAGTGAGACCTGGAAAGGCTGGAGAGCTGGGCAGGGAGAAATGTAATGAAGTCTAACAAGGGTAAGTGTAGAGTCTTGCATTTGGGCAAAACAAACCCAGGTACCAGCATAGGCTGGGGAATGAGCTGTTGGAGAGCAATATAGGAGAAAGGGATCTGGGGGTCCTGGTGGCCAGCAGGATGACCATGAGCCAGCAATGTGCTCTTGTGGCCAAGAGGGCCAACAGCATCCTGGGGTGGATCAGAAGGTGGCTGTTTAGCAGATGGAGAGAG
This sequence comes from Rhinopomastus cyanomelas, assembly GCA_013400115.1. Classification (NCBI taxonomy): domain Eukaryota; kingdom Metazoa; phylum Chordata; class Aves; order Bucerotiformes; family Rhinopomastidae; genus Rhinopomastus; species Rhinopomastus cyanomelas. The sequence goes on from VXBP01004269.1 coordinate 91,121, forward strand.
GTTCTTCTGCCCCTCTATTCTGCCCTGGTGAGACCACATCTGGAGTATTATACCCAGTTCTGGGCTCCTCAGTTCAAGAGGGGTGTGGAGCTTCTGGAGGGAGTCCAGCGTAGAGCACGGAGGATGATGAAGGAGGTGGAGCACCTCCCTTACGAGGAGAGTCTGAGGGAGCTGGGTCTGTTGAGCTTGGTGAAGAGGAGGCTGAGGGGGTGACCTCATTAGTGTATACAAATATGTGAAGGGTGTGTGTCAGGAGGATGGAACCAGGCTCTTCTCAGTGTCATCTAGTGATAGGACGAGGGGCAATGGGTGTGTGAGCTGGACCATAGGAGGTTCCATATAAATATGAGAAGGAACTTCTTCCCAGTGAGGGTGACGGAGCACTGGAACAGGCTGCCCAGGATGGTTGTGAAGTCTCCTTCTCTGGACGCGTGTAAGACCCTCCTGGATGTGTTCCTGTGTGACTTGGTCTAGGTGATCCTGGTGTGTCGGGAGATTGGACTAGCTGATCTTTTGAGGTCCCTTCCAATCCCTAATGATTCTATGATTCTGTGATGTAAGGAATCTTACTGGTAATTAGAGAAGTGTACCTGTAGCTCAAGAGCTGTAGCTAGCATGATTCAACTGACAAATACTTTTCTGTGGATGCCAACTAATGAAAATCTCAGTGACACAACATCAAAAGTAGAATGATAAATATGCTGTATAAAACATAAAGTAGAGTCTTGTGTTTTTTATCATAGCTAAAGCAGTCTTTGGGCTAGTTTTGTGTCTGGCGTAGCCCCACTGCTACAGATGTTCTCCCATGGATCAACTGCCTTTTATTTCTTGTGGGTGAACCACAAAGCATGTGGGAAACTGAACTGTTTTCTTGGCTTGCATCATATTTAGAGACATGTAGTGTGAATATTTTACTGCATAAAAAATACCCTGCAAATTATGAGACATCTTGCTCCCAAAACCTTTCCTGTTCGCTGAAAACGTTCTCCAACGGCAGTGTTTTGTGGGACTGTGTTTAAGTCCTATCTGGGCAATAATGTTGTCTTTAAATCACTACAAATGTAAATGTCTTCTGCCCACTCTTGAGTGGAAAAACTGAACAAACTTGAAGCCTTGTTGTTTATTGTGTTGTCTGAGATTGAATGAAAACTGTTAGGAGGAAGTCAAAGCTCAAGTAACTCTAGTCACAGAAATAATGACAGTATTCATAGCTTGCTGCAGTGATTTTCCCTTTGACAGGAGTTCTGGTATTTACTCCTCATTCCTCCTGTCTTTCCATATGCAGTGGCATTCATTATGGTGCTGGATAATAATCAACCTGAAGGCAATTATGGGATTGTTCTCTGTTCCTTGAAGCTTCCCTGTGACCATTAGCTGTGCTGTGCAGTTGTTGGTGCACAGTGGTCTTGTTCAGAGAAACTTCCTTTTTCTCGTGTGTCCCACCAGCAAGTCAGCTGGACTAGATTGAACAGGATGACTTTTAGTGGTGTTTGGATGGACTTGGGCTGGGTCCACCATGCTTACTCTGTTTTAAATGTCAAAGTAGACTCTCAGAAGTGACATGTTTTTCGACCCACACATATGGATCAATAACATTTGGGCTGTTTGATGATAGAGTTAACCCGGAGGAGCTAGTTCCAATTATTTTTCTCTTTCCAGTGGCTGACCGCTGTGTTTCTGTACTCAGAATTGCAAAGTGAGTGCTAAACACACTTCTGTACCACAGACTGCTCTTCATGCTTAGAGGTGCTTCTCTAACATTTTACTTGTGTCAGTTTAGAATTTGGGGTTAGTGGGTACTTCCCCTTAGTGACCTCTTTCTTTTTACTCCTCGGTAGCAAGTGTGGTGAGTACAGAGTGGCGGTGTGCTACAGACAAACAGGAAACCTGTTGGCATGTATTAAACTCTTCCATGAGTTGCACTGATGTAAATCAAATTATTCAGTTCAGTTTCTGTGGGGTTTTTTTGTAACAACCATCTTCCTCCTCTTGGTTTCATCCCTTCTTCTCCACAAGCGTCTGATTCTGATTTTGTTTTTAGTGCTGCTTTTTCTTGTGTGTGAGAGAAGCCAGTCTGGAATCCTGTCGTGCAAATTGAAATCCATACTTTCAAGACTGGGTGCTTGAAATGAATTTTTTAAATACCAGAAGCCCAGTTATTAGCGGTGTGCTGACGTACATTAGTTCTGTGAAGCTCTGCATGACCAGCGTGTTATTCCTCTTTGATTTGAGATAACCAGCCTTGGGAAAGTGTTCTACTTGGAAGCAGCTTGTTATGTTTGTGCTTTAAGGATGCTGAATGGCGAACACATTTTAGTGCTGGTTTTAAAAACACATAAATACTACAAAGACTGTACTTTTCATTTAAAACTCTATCCATGATGAGGCCTTTAAGTGTTTCCCTTTTGCCTAGATTTCATATTGAGTTTTTGTGGAATCTGCTTAATTAATTTTTAGATTAATTAATGTGTGGCAGGAGTTGCTATATGTAAACTTTTAGGAATGAGAACTTGTATGCTAAAGCAGGGAAGCACAGACCTGCTTCTGCTGAGTGGGATCAGCGTGTCACCTTCAGACCATAGTCTGCTGTTCCTTCGTGTCAGGTGGTGGCAATGTCGCAGTAGGCGGTCTGCCCTCAAGACTGCGACATAACTAACTCCATTAAGACAGAAAGGGGAATGAATGGCATCATCTTCCGTCTGTTCAGAGTGACATGCTTCTGCTGTTACAGTTCTTTCTTAACGTACAGTCAACTAGGAAAGTCTCTCCGTGCCCTCTGCAGCCTGGGAGTTTATCTCCTTCCCTTTCTCATGATGGATTAATGGAAATGGGCTTTCCAGGAGCTGTGAAACAGATGTTAGAAGTGCAGCTAAGAACAGTGACAAACTGTGCCTTCTGTGTTTCTTGTTATTGTTGGATCTCAGCATGGTTTCAAACCAAGATGAAGGAAACCATGTCAGCATAACAATTCCCTTTGCTTGCGGCGCGTGTTTATTGTAAGTCTTGTCTTCAGAAGGTTTTGGTGTGTTCGGAAGTCTGTCTGTTAGAACAGCAGAAGAAAGCTGATGTGGGTTACGTCACTGCGGTGTGCCGAGGAATCTCTTGCCTTACCGTGCATCGTAGTGTGTACGAAGTCAAAATGCAACTCTCCAGCCTACCTTTCTCCGTGACTGGAAATGAAGAAAGTGTTAAAAATCGTGTAGTTCTAAACCAAGTTAAATTTTTAATATTAAAAGCTGTCATATGCAGAAACCTCAAGACAGAGCTCAGATCTTAAGGGACGTACTCATCTGGGAGCTTGCATTTTGGAAAACAAGTACACTACACGCTTGTCTCACTCTCAAAGGACACTTTCTCCTAACATCATTTTTGGTCTAATCTAAAGCTAATGTTTTAGCTTTCTGCTCTAGCCTTTTAGCTTTATTTTTGTTTTCTTAGCTTTTTTTTTTTTTGGGAAGAGGAAAAATAAGTATCCTCATACAAAGCCTATGAAATAGAAACAGCCTTAAAAAGTATTCTTAAAGCGTGTTCTGTTGTGAATATCCTGAATTTATATGGTGTCTTGATTGTCACATACGGTAGAGTTATGGGCTAGATCACATAAGCTTGTTTTTAGTTAGTGTCTTGTTTCTCTTAGTAAGCATTTTTGGGGCACCCAGTTGGCTCAGTTGGTAGAGCATGAGACTCTGAATTCAAGCTTGTGTCATGGGTTTGAGCCCCATGTAGGACATCTTGAGACAGCACTGTAGGCTTAGCCTGCTCCAGCAGGGGGGTTGGACTCAGATGATCTTTTGAGGTCCCTTCCAACCTCTAACATTCTGTGATCTTAGATTGGGTGGGTACACTGAAGCACATCCAAACAGAGAATTCTTGCTGATGCTCCGTTGCTTTTTAACTATTACATTCCAGCTAAAAGCAGCTCCATTACAATTTCATTTCTTGCCATAACTCCATTCTCATTCACCGTTTTTTCGTTATTTTTAACTAAGATGCAAGATTTTTTTGAGCCTACACAGTTTGAGTGGAACTTTTGCCATTTTTATCAGTCTGAAGAGATACAGACCTTAAAGCAGTGTTACGTTTGATGCAGGTTAGATTGATCTTAAACAAAAACGAAGAAGAAATAAAAGACCCCCAGAATTTATTGCCCGTGCTGGCCCTTCATAGCCTTTAGCTGAACCAGAAACGTGCTATTGTTAGGTTTGCACGTATTTTCATAAACAAACATTGCATTATTAAGTAGGTTATTTGTGTCATGGAAGTCAGTGCCTGGGTTGGCACTAAGGGATGTGTACTCTTTCTCCAAATAAATCATCAGTTTGAATTTATGGTATAAAGGTTTATTTATGTCCATTGCTTGAAATAAAATTTCCTTTTTCTTTTTAATTAGTCACTAAAATCCTCTCTTAAGAAATAATGTTTTTAAACCGTTGGCACAATGAAATATTTCACTGGCCAATGCATAGGAAAGAACCTTCTGAAAATGTTGGCTGACTGTCTTCCTGATGTACTTCTAGAATCTTGAAGACTGGATATAGGACCCACCTGCCAGGGGTCTGACATTGAGATGACTTGCTGCAAGAACTTTAATGAGTCACTGTTGCTATGCAAATCACATAATGTTAGGGCTTGGAAGGAACCTCCGGGGATCATCTAGTCTAACCTCACTCCTAAAACAGGTTCCATTAAATCAGGTTGGACAGGATGATGTCTAGATCCTGTCCAGATCTAGGTTTTCTAGTATCTTCAGAGAAGGAGATTCTACAGCCTTTCTGGGCAGCCTGTTCCTGTGCTTTCTGCCTCAAAAGTGAAGAAGTTTATCCTCGTGTTACAGTTTGTGATCACTGCCACTTGTCCTGTCACTAGGCACCACTTGAAGAGTCTGGTCCCCTCTTAGAGAATCATAGAATCATTTGGAATCATCGGTCCAATCCCCCTGCCACAGCAGGATCACCTAGACCAAGTCACACAGGAACACATCCAGGCGGGTTTTAGATGTCCTCACTCCTGTAGTTAGCTGTAACCATTGATTCCATCTCAGTCTTCTTTCCTCCAGGCTAAAAGAGACCCAGCTCTCTCAGCCTTTCTTGGTAAGAGAGATGATCATCTTCATAGCCTTATGTTAAACACATAGACACAGTAGTTCCTTGTCTCTTGAACTGGGGAGCCCAGAACCGGACACAGTACTCCAGATGTGGTCTCACCAGGGCAGAGGGCAAAGATACCCTTCTTTGACTTGATTGCCATGCTCTGCCATTGGACTTCTTGATCACAAGGGCACACAGCTGGCTCGTGGTTAACTTGCTGTCCACCAGAGGCTCACAGGTCCTCCTTCTCTGGACCAGACAGGTACTTTGAGATGCTTTTTCTTCAGGCATCTTATACCGTGTGGCAGACTCACATGTTTTACACCATTGTAGGACATCCCACCAGCATCTGAGATATCAGAAATATGTTGTCCCCAGGTATACTTAAGCAATGCATAGTTACAGTTGTAAGGCAGAAAAATACTTCTGGGTTTGCATTCTTTGATGGAGAAAGGTTTTGTGGAAATACTGTGTTCAGAAGAGTCCGAAGCAAGAATCTTGCTCAGGTAAAATTGCTAATTTTAGTGCTATGCAAATCCAAGTATATGTGCACTTTTTCCTTTGTGGTGGTGTTGTGGCAAACCAAAACTGAAGAATGTACCTCTAAAGCAGATTTAGAGACGTTCAGCCTCCATTTGAGCACTTGGACGAATCGCCACAACATTGATAAATAGATTGTGAAATGTGAATTATTCTCACAGTGTGCCCCCCGTGATTTCCACTTAAATTTTCTTGCTTAAGGATTTATTTCTCATCAAAATACTGCTGTCAGTGGCTGTCGGGCACCCTGCTTTCTCACATAGCAGCTCTGACTGGTAAATTTAATCATTACTGGAGTGGTAAATTATACTTTTATTTCCTGGTCTTTTATTCTGTTAAGTAATCAGTAATCAGTCTGAAGTGCAATCAGTCGTCGTCTCCATCCAGCCAATTTACTCAACTGCTGTTTTTCACCACTCAACCAGATGGAGCTGGCTGTATTCTGCTTTTTTTTCTCTCCTGTGTGTGCACTGCTCTGATGATAACGGAGGGGACATTGTCTGTCATCTGGCCTCTACAATGTGATGCAGCCACAGTAAAACCTTTTTGTGCTGTCACTTGCAGCAGCCTGCTCTTTGTGTTGGTGCATTACGTCTAGTGCACGTGCTAGAGACCAGCAGAACCTGTGAGAACCATCACAGCAGGAAAGCAGCACGATTCTTTATAATTCTTATGGAATCATAGAATTGTTTAAGTTGGAAAAGACCTTGAAGGTCACAGAGTCCACCCGTTAACCTAACTGTACCAAGCCCACTGACAAACCATGACTCTAAGCTCCAGATCTATTTAAACGTGCCCAGGGATGGCAATTCACCCCCCTGCCTGAGCGGACTGTTCTGATGACTTCACACTTCAGTGAAGTCTAACTTCAGCTTCCCCTGATGCCACTTGAGACCATTTACTCTTGTCCTGCTACTTGTGAGAAGAGACCAACTCCCACTTCTCTACAGCCTTCCTTCAGGTGGTTATATACAGGGATGAGGTCTCCTTTGAGCCTCCTTTTAGTCAGGTTAAACAACCTCAGCTGCTCCTCAAGGTTTGTTCTCCAGACCTGTCACCATCCTTGTTGCCCTTGTTTGGACTAGCTCTAGGCCTTCAAGTAAAGGGACCTGACAGTGGTTTTCTAAACAAATGGCTCTGGGGAGAGACTGGGGAGTCATGTGAGTTGGAGCAAGTGATGGGAAGAAGCAGCCTGTGTGCTGCCTGTCTGGCTGCCACCCAGCAGGGCTGGCAGGGCCAGAGTCTTGCCTTTTGGTGTTCCAAGTCCTGTTTGTTTTATCAAGAGCTCTTGTCTGCCAGGAAATGCCTGGTAGTGGGCATTCCAGGCACACATGTCTTTCTGTAGAGCTCTTGAGCCTTTGCAGTGGGGTTCTGGGCAGCATCTCTGGGGAGGCAGGCAGGGAGCTGTAGTTCCCCATGCCTTGGGGAGCTGTTGGCTCAGTTCTAGCAGGAAACACCAACATGTCAAATGCCTTGGTAAGGCAAGCTGCCAAAGACAGGGTCAGATATTCCTCTCAGGAGTGCCTGAAGCCATCCAGGATGTTTCCCATTTGCTGTTCTCAGCAGCAGTGAGCTATCAAGGCACGTGAGGATGCTGCCCAGGCTGTTCTCTGTTTCTTCAGAATCCCTAGAGGGAATGGAGGGGCAGAGGGCTCTTCCTCTGGTGTCACATATTCACACAGAGGGAAAGACATTTGGAGCTGTTCCTGGCTAGTTACCCAGTAGGGGAGTTTGGTATTTTAGCAGCGTTTCTACCTCGTTCTGGAGGGAATTGGTGTTTTTAATTGCACTTGTGATTAGGTGGGAATTATCGTACAAATAAATGCAACAATATTGAGATCACACAGCCTTAAAGAAAGTAAGAGCATGGAAAACCTAGGCAATGCTCATCTGGTCTTATTATTTAGTTTTCTTGGGTGTAGGGGTTTTTCTGTGCTAATTGTTTGAGATGCTTTCATTTTATTTATGTTTTTCTAATGAACTTGGTTATATGAAGAGCATGCAGCACAGACAAGCTCAAAGCTTCTTGCTTTTCCTAACCCTTCACAAGCTTACATTACGCTTCAGTGAAGCTTTGGGATTAATTAGTCTTTGTCTAGAAAAGATTAGCTATGCTTATTACACCAGGTTTGAGTTTTGCACTTGGGTTCTATTTTAATGAGGTGACTGAATTGTTGGAGGAAAACATCTCTGACGTCTGTCCCAGCCATGTTCTCTGTAAAGACAGTTTTTACAGGGCTAAGCTGGTTGGTTCTATGCGCTCTATCTATTTGATTAAAAACCCCTCTAATTTAAACAAAAGCAGTGCTTTTCCTCACAGTTAAAGCAAACTTCTGCTTTCTGAATGTGCTTTTGTTTTCTTGGAAATCAAAAACTACATAAATAAAATCAACCCCCCTTACTTAGCATATGGCATTGTTTCAGATCTTACTGGGAGGTCTTGACTGTTTTATGTCAGTGGTTCCATAACCCTTCTCTTCAGAAGCTTGTTCACATTAATAACTGGCTAAAGGGAGACTGGACTTTATCTTCTTTAGGATGTACTGACATCAGGGTTCAGTTTTAATGGTGTTCAGAGCAAGACTTCAAAATAGCTTTCCTTCTCAGCTTCATTGCTAGAAGCTGGAGGATTCTTCATCCAGATAAATGAACTATTGAGTTCATTCCTCTTTTTCCTTTTTTCCATTTTTTTTCCCCATTTTTTTTTTCCTGTCTTACAATAAACTGACTGGGCTTTGAAGTGTTTTAAGAAAACTTCAGGATCTGCCGTTTCCATGTTTTGTTTGTTTTTTAAAGCTGGGCTGCCTCTGCTGATTGGAGTGTATCTAAGGGGTGCAAGATCAAAATGGCATTTGTGAAACTGCTGCCTGCTGATTGCCTCAGAAGACACGACAGTAATTGTGGGGTTTTTTGCTTTTTGATCGATTGGTCAGTCGGACTGGATTCAATGTGGACGAGGTGATTGGAGTTGGTGTTTGTGGGATGGGGTGTGTGTAATTTGCTCTTAGGTGATGTTTAGTGTCATCTCTTTTGCTTGGAGAAGGAGCCTGCTTCCGTAACACAGATGCACACCGAAGCAGCGTTCTCGTGAGAAGGGCACATATTCTTGATTCACTACACTTTTTAATTTGTTAAAAAATGAAATATTTAGCAATGTAGAGATACAATACATTTTTACCTTGCAAGGTTGATAAGTCTGCCAGTAGATCTCTTGTTGAATAATTAGCTTTTTCAATAAGTGTAACTTTTTTATGTAGCACATACAGTTTATTTGGTAGAAACAGTTGCATAGTAAGATACTTCCAAAGATAACTAAACTTGGAAGAAATAAACCCAGTGGCATACTAGAGGCAGTCTTTATTAAATAGGAAAAACATTTCTCACAGTTCCTCCTCTACTTTCACAGCTTTTCTTATTATTGTATTAACTTCTGTAACGCAGTGCCATGAGTCAGATTGTTTTGTAGTGACAGTCGCTGTCAGTAGGGATCGCTTCACCTCGGCTGCTTTAGGCGCTGCGGGACGTTTCGCAGGTGAAACCAGGCACTGCACAATCCTGTTTGAAAGATGTGGGTGTTTGTACCATGGACTTTCAAGGTTGTGTGACCGGGGTTTGCAGCCCAGTGCTGTGCCTGTGCTTGTGCCTGTGTCTAGGAACACCCATTGTAATCCTCACTGGCCACCGTCTTAGATCTAGACCTAATGCAGAAGCTTTTCTAGGTGAAGGCCTGATTTTTGAAAATTGATAAAGTGGGCTTGTCTGCTGCAGAATGAGACCAAGTAAACAGCTTGTGCCGTGAGACTAAAATTTGAGTTTGTCCCCCTGTCAGACTTGAAGCTACTTGCTTCTTCAGGCCTGACTTGTTTGAGCTCATTGTGTGTATGGCATTAACATACCCACTTTGATATCTTATGTCTTGAACTATTTGCCAACAACAAAATACAGGCTTGTGGTTGAATCGATTTCTTCTAGCCGACGTTCCACTTAGCATGATATTTTTCCCAATGTTTTGGGGTTGATGCTATTTATAGTTAGTGACCAAAGAGAGAGGGATCAGAGATCTTTCTGATGTGCTGGTACACAGTAGTGTAGCTACATCCGTCCTCTGTAGAAGAGCCATGGGCTTTGATAGTGGCTTTGTCTTGGACCTTCACACCTGCCCGGCAGATCTCAGCCTGTGCATAGTGCCACTGTATTTGTGTTAGGTCTTCAACATGTGAGGTAAGAACTACTCCTGATGTGGGTACTGTATTACACTGTATTGAATAAGAAATTGAAATGATTTTATTATAGTGAATAATCCAAAGTCTCGAATAAGCCTTCATCCTAAGGAAACTGTATTTTTCTTAAAATACTGAACAGCGGAGCAGGATCAGTGTGAACCAACCAGATACACCAGCAACCCATCTCATAGATGAGGAGGATTCTTCAAAACATCGTGTTCTTTACATTTCTGTATTACATTAGTGAGCTCTTTGAACCAGCTTTAAAACTGGTAAGGTTTTGTGGCTTCCTGTGCTTTGGGATAAAGTGCAGGTAAGTACATAAACAGTGTGTGTGTTTTTGTAGCACAAACCCTTTGTTCTTTATTCTACAGCCTGTTTATTTGCCCCTTCTGTAAGGGTCATTCGGTAACGTAGACTTTCCTTTTGTCTCTTCCAAATTTAATCTAATGCTGGGTGGAATGGGCTGCCTGTGCATCCTGGGACTTACATGAACCTACTGTTCTAACTGTCTAGTTGCTTTTATTACTCTTTTAAAGAAAGAAAAAGAAATGGGGGGGTTGGAAATATGTACATATTTGGTTATGGAATCTTCGACTCTAAAGAAAGTTGACTGAGAGCAAGATAACTATATTAAATCCTTGATATATAGAAATAATAGTTTACCATGGAAACAATAGAAAATGGGTTTTTTTTCCATTTCAGTAACTTTTTGGGTTAAATTCAAAGTTGGTTGTTTGTATTTACATGCTAATTATTTTCATCATCAGTTTCTTATCAACTAAATCGCATTGTGAGGGACTGCTTTTCCCAAAGCAACCGTGGTTTTTATGTGACATGCATTAGTAAATATTTTATATGTTAATTACAGGCCTGAGTAGATGAGTAAATAGTCAGTTCTGCTAGTCCTGGAACAGACTGCTCAGAGAGGTGGTGGATTCTCCTCGTCCAGATAACGTTCAGTCTGTCCTGTGCATGTTCCTGTCTGTTGTGCCCTAGGTGATCTTGCTTCTGGTGGGAGAGTTTGACTTGATCTCCAGAGGTCCCTTCCAACCCCTAGCATTCTGTGATTTCCCTTCAACGTGGGCTCCATGTAGGAACAGCATGTGTTTGCCTGGGGAGATGTGCTTTGGGGGGCTGTGTTTGGGCACTGCTGCAGAACGCACTGTGCTTCAGAGAGAAGCTGCACTCTTTGGTAGCTAACTGTGCTGGTGGACTGAGACGAACCATTCAGGGTCCCTTTCTATGTCAGTGATTATTTGAAAATGTGTAAACTGACCAACAAACCCTCACTCTCAGCCACCTACGTTGTTGCTGCTGTTGTTCTGAAAGTCTCTGAGTGTATTTCTCTTTATTTCCAGGAGCAGAGGATGATAGAAGTATGGTCTCCAGTGGTCCATCTGTGCTTGTATGTCTCAGCTGTTTTGAAAGGGGTTGTCTTGATCTCACCCTGTTTTTCCTGACTGCTTCTCCCCTCTGCCTGTGTATGTGGACTGTTCTTCCTGGCCTGTGTTGTCACCTTTTTCACAAGTGCTGCCATGTGGAGTGGGGCACACCAGAGCCAGCTGGACACACCTGAGTGGGTGTTGTCTCTTTGCAGCTTATTGTCCTAAGTACTTTTCAAAACATTTGCCTTCTGCTGCATGGCAGGTTGCCTGTCCGTAGGCGTTTTTCTGCTGTTAGAATGTTAATGGAAAACAGTTCTCCTCTCCTGTTGGAATTAGTATGTCTTTCATTCTTCAGGTTTTAGTAATGAAAGGTTTAAACTTCCATGTTGTGCTGCTCAACAAAATTTTCTCGGCTGCCTTTCAGTGCTTTTTCTTAGATTTTTCCATGGCTACCATTTGTTTCTTGGTTTTGGTACTATAGTAGGTACTATAACCCTACTTCAGTAAGAAAGTGGTCTCTCCTGCCAGTAGCCACTGATACACATTTCTTCCTCTGAGAAAGGTATCCATAGTTCTTTGTGAAGAATATCTCTAAAGTAAGTATCACTTATCTGTGAATTCATTTGAACAAGTGCTGTTTCTTGCTCTTGGTCGTAATCCTGCTGTCGTAAAACGTGACATTGCATGTTACGTTGGCGTTCTGTGTTGTGTTTTTTTTGCATCAGTGGTGCAAGACTCAATATTATGCTTTGAAACAAAAGGGAGCTTCCAAAACAAAAGGCCACATACAAACCCAGCAGAGTCAGTCTGTCTAGTACCTTATCCATCGAGTGCTCTGTCCATAATACTGGCATCTCCAACCGGGCTGTTGTGCAGGACAGCTGCAGTTGCTTTGCACAGGTCCATGTAGATGACCTCAGTTGCTCAGTGCATTCAGCTGAAGAACTGCAGAGTGGCAGACCAGGTCTGTTAAGTCATTTTAAATTTGTGGTCTCCACGTTTACATCTGGTATGAGCCGTTTCCTTCCTTGTCTCTTAAAAACCAGTAGCTAATTTGTGTGTAAGTATATTCCATTTTCAGCTGAAAATTTTTTAACATCTTTCTTGACATCATGCAACAACCGAGCTAATTAAATTTGTTTTCTTTAAACTGTAGAGACACTCCTAGCTCATTAGGGATTTGTTTTCAGTGGTTTAACATAATGGCTCGTTTTGCTCTCTTACTCAGTTTGGAGCAGCCAGCACAGAGAGGGTGCAGGGGAGCTGCATTGGTGCCTACCTCTGTGGAAGAGTGTGTTTTGTGGTTCAGTAGTTAGTCTCTGAACGTTTGCCATTTCAAGTATAAGTGAAGCTTGTCATGAGGACCGAGTTAAAGGACTAGGTTCAGTGAGAGAAACCTTTTCTGTTTAATGCAGCAATAGACATTATTTTTAAAAAAACACTTAAAAAAGTACTCAAGTGAGTTTCACTGCACTCAAAGCTTGAGTCTCCAAAGATGAGCTCTGTGAAGCAGCAAGTTTGTGCTTTTTTCACTACTTGGTGAACACTGAGGGGAGGCAGCCCAGCTTTTGTAAGGAAGCTAAAGATTAAAGCAGTCAGTGACATGTTCAGAGCAGTAACAGAAGATGAGCAGAATTAAGTCAAAGTAGTAGGAAACAAAAATCTTAATAGAAACTTTTCTTAACTGATCTGAACAGTGTCTGCTTTCAAAGCTTTTGTTTTTCTAGTTCAGGACTTGGTTTGTTGTAAGTATCTTGTTGAAGTGTCTAATGAGATGAAGCTTTTAGCTCTGTTTACGTGAAGCAGCTGTTGCTGAAGAGTTCTGTCTCCAGCAGCAGAGAGGTAACGTCGTTTAGTCGGAGCTTGTTGAGCTGCTGCTCTGGAAGGTGAAAATCTAGTTGATAAATCGTTTGATGCTGCAAAACAGCACCACCTTAGCCCAAGGTAACTTTTGGTCAATATATTCAAATATTACTGGGCACTGTGCAAGGCATACTGCAGCACCACCGTGGCTCAGTCATGGTAGTGGACACTTAACATAATATTTTGGTTTTCCAAAGGTAGGCTACTGCCCTTAATCCAGTATTTGCTCTCTTATTCTGACGTGCAGCTGCCCTGTGAGGTGTTTCCCTTGCTTTTTTCCCCCCTTTACCCTCTTTTTGCACGACCTTCCAGACATGAATCCCTGTGGACTCATCTGCAGTGTGCATGGTGGTGGAATGATGTCTGTGGGGAGTCCTTACTCCTCCTCCTTGGTTTGTGTATGGCAAGTGTTTGTAATCTGGCTGGCAGGCTGAGCCGAGAACCAGTTTCTGGTTTGTAGACCTTGGTGAACGGGCATGTCTTTGTTTTCTAACAAAAAGTCTGTTTTGATTTTGCTTGTGTGGGCTCCAGGGCTCTTGCAGTTGGCAGTAGGAGGTGCTGGTGCTGAGCTCTACCTGAGGGACCAGCCTAGTGGCTGGGTGGGACAGCTGTATGTACAATTCTGTGTGTGGCACTGGTCTTCTGCTGAGCTGCCTTGCCTCTGTGTGGAGTTTTTGCTGCAGGCCAAGACTGTGTGTGTCTTCACATCTGTGGAAATGAAAATGTGGTTTTAAATTTCACAGAATCACAGAATGTTAGAGGTTGGAAGGGACCTTGAAAGATCATCCAAGTCCAACCCCCGTGCTGGAGCAGGGCAAGCCCACAGCACTGTCTCAAGATGTCCCACATGGGGCCTGAACCCATAACCCCAGGAATTCAGAGTCCCATGCTCTACCAACTGAGCCGACCAGTTTTGAGTTAGTTCACTCTACCAGATTGTAACTCCCAAAGCAGGGAGTAAAAGTGCCTTATGGAAGGGTCTTCTGCATCTAGTGCTGTTGAAGGGAACTGTTATAACCACATCACTGGGCATTGTCTTTATTTGGCCATGATGACCTTTTCATATATTTAATTGTTCTGCCAACAACTGTTACACAGCAGTATTTCTAGTTTTATTTCCCAGGCAATAAACTTAGAAGTGGCTCCAGGTTTTACTGTTCCTTGAACCTTCTGTGGGCTGTTTTGGTCTGAAGGTTGCAGCTGGTGGTTTCTTTCTGCAGTTTTCAGCCAGTGGTGCTGTTCGGGTGAAGTCAGGTAGGGGAGACTGGTTTGGGAAGGCGTCATGCGTGCTGCCATGCTGTTTGTGTGCCTGTCAAGGGCAGTTATGCGAAATCCCTAAAGGAGCAGGCTTGACTTTTGAAGTAGCCTTTTGCAGCCCAGGAGTAAGAATTTCAAATAGATATCTTAGCCCTCTGGATGCACATTATAAATCTCTAGCTAAAAACGAGAGGGGCTCCGGAGCTGTCAGTTCTTCCTTAGCAGTCACGGGGTCATTTTGGGCTTCCTCTGAGTTTGTCCCTCTGGCTCACGATGGATTCCATATGTTTGCATAGGAGAATACCTGTGGGACAACACTGTCACTCACTCACCACCTCTGTCAGGGATCCCATAACAGGGCTGACAGTTGAGAGTAGCCACTGCGTGATAGAAATGTTCAGTCTGTCCAGAGCTGGCGCGAGATGGAGGGCTGATTTCATGGCTGCCTCTTTGATCCTTTTGGTAGGGATTCTTTATCCTTGGAGTTTCTTTTTACAGGTCTTAAGTTTATTCTTCAATACATTGCTGAACTTTGTTTTATCTACTCTTGTGTACAAGAACCCATGACATTGATTGCATTGAGCTCAAAATTCATGACTGTTTCTTAAAAATAACTTGTGGAAGGTATCCTTGGAAGAGATCATCAGGCCTGAAGTCATCCTCCTGCCTCTGTCATCCCCGTTGTGCTTATTTTTGTGTGCACATCTGTCTCATTTACAGGATTTTTCCCACCTCCCTTTTTTTAATCACAGTATCACAGTATTACCAAGGTCAGAAGAGACCTCATAGATCATCAAGTCCAACCTGTTAACACAGAGCTCAAGGCTGGACCGTGGCACCAAGTGCCACGTCCAATCCTGCCTTGAACAGCTCCAGAGTTGGCGACTCCACCACCTCCCTGGGCAGGCCATTCCGTATTTCAGTCTGCAGAACCTTTGTCAGTAATGAAGAATTTGGTGGCATCTGTGTATAAATATATAGTAAAAATTTCTACTCCACTAATGTAATAAATAACTGCTTTCTGAAGATAAGCACCACTTCGAATGAAGGCATTGCTGCTCATTTTAGTCAGTGTAGTCTGAGAATTTGTGGAGAAATTAAATTAGATCTATGTGGTTTAGTGTTGCTGTGGTGATTTCATCAGGGATGGTAGGATCTGCCCTCAGCAGATCTCAGTAAGGTGTTTGTTCATCTGTCTTTATGATGATGTTGAATGAGTGTGCAAATGTATGTGTTTCACTAGCAAACACTTTACAGAGTAGTTGTGAGTTCACAGGCGGCGTGTCTGATGCTTCTTTCCCTTGTGGATGGTTCACGTGCTGGCATGCAGGAGAGATGGCACAAGACTCATTCCCAAGCTTTGTGTTTCTTAGTTTGATTTTCTGATGGAAGGCTTTGGCATTATAGTACACAGCTGAAATACTCTGCCCAAGCGTACGTCTTTCATTCTGTGCACGCTTTGTGGTACGGAACAGAAGTTTCTGGAGCTTTTTTATGAACCTAGGCTTGTCATAATTCAGTACTGTTGCTTGCCCTACAATTAGTTTAGAATCCTTGTAGGTGTAGCACTGGGTACTGTTTTCTTTCCCAAAGCAATTAGTTCTTGAGTACATGCTTTTTCAAATGTGCCCCTGATGAGTTCTCGGGCTGTCTGCCGTGTGTGTGTGTTATTCTGTCTTGTACCAGTTGTTTGTGCACAAAGCAAAGAAGAAACCAGTAACATAATGTGGGAGTTGCAGGCTTTTTCTATGCCTGCATTGATGTGGCAATTTGGTTTTTTCCCACCTTCTGTTCAGTGTGTTCAACCACTGACAAAGAAAGTTATTGCAGACAAAGCTTTTTGGTTTGAGGATCCTACAGTGATAGAAATGTGGACAGGTATTCTGCAACAGCACGTGTAACTCATGAAACCATTTCGTTCTGCTTGTTCAGTTCCCATAAACACCCTTAATTCAGCCTGATGTTTAGGCTTACACCTTGTCCACAGATCAGTGGGAAATAGTATTGCTTCTGCTTATCACTGGGACAATCAGGAGGGCTCTGATCAGATGACAAAGTAGCAGTGAGTTTGAAGACTGCCAGAGTTTTGGACTAGGAAAAGCATCTGCTGTGTTGTGTTTTGACATAGTTTGTAACTTGAGTGATGCTTGTGGATGTGAACATGTGTCTCTGCCTATTGGTTTATTTCTTCTCTCTCGTCTGCCCCTTGTTTTGATTTCACCTGAAGTTTTTAGTGCTGGTATCTACAAGATGAACACATTATTCTAAATGGGCAGTGTATCTGATGGTGTGATGGGGTTCCTGTCTGTAGGCTCGGATATGTAGGGAGGGGAAAAGCACCTGGAGTGCCCCCTGAGCTGTGGGATGTTCTTATGCACTTGGGGAGGTTCAGGTTAGAGATTAGGAAAAAACCTCTTCAGTGAAAGGCTCATCAGGCGTCGGAACAGGCTGCGCAGGAGAGTGGTTGAACTGACGTCATCCCTTCAAGCGTTCAAAAGTTGTGCAGATATGGAGCCTCAAGGCCACGGTTTCGCAGTGGGCTTGGTACAGTCAGGTGAATGGTTGGACTTGCTGAACTTTCAGGTCTTTGAGTGTTCAGTGTTATTGGTAGAGGTTAAAGAAGTAAAGTTGTCTCCAGCTTCTCTTCAGCTAAGGATGAGGAAAGAGAAAATGTATTAAATGTGAAAACAAAGCCCGGGGGTGAGAGAAATAAATAAAAGAGAGTAAAAGATAAATAATTGAAAAAATGTGTCTGAAGGGGAAAATACTGAGCCTTGTGACTACAAAGCAGGAAACCAAAATTCAAGACAAGATGTAGGAATGTAAGTGCTCTGTGTTACTGTAACATTGGAGTTTGCTTTGAATGGAAGTAGATCATCTAGGAAGTGAAGAAAAATTAGCACCAGGAACAGGTTAATGGTGGTAGACACATGGTCACTTCCAGGTTGTTGATAGTGAAATAATTTATGCTGATAACCAGCAATATTAAGGCCATCAACTGAATGGAAAACCAGATGCCATCAGTTACAGAGAGATCACCTTTATGTCCGTGTTCCTTCAGGACATGAGAATAAACATGTAGCAGCTGTTCAGAATGAACGTCTGTATTAACTAGCCTAATGCGGCTTCTACCTCAATTCTGTTTTTAGTTTGATCTCAACATAGTTAAGTTGTCTTCACAGAACTATTAGTACAAAGGGACGTGCATTAAAGACCGCGAGGGCCACTTAGGATCATTTAATCGGTGATGGATCAATCCTATTAAACATCTTGAGCTAATCTTCCTGCCAAGCCAGAGCATTACACACACACACACACACGTATGTGTTGTTTCATGAGCAGCAAGTCTAGTGTCTCTCTGCTTTACTCTTCCCTTTTTCTCTTGATAGGTGTTTGTACCTGCCCCTTGTGCTGCTGTGCCCCACCTTCCTCCCACTTTGCTCTCAAAGAGATTTGACACAAATGCTGCCCCTGGGCTGGAAATGTGAACAATTCCTCCTTCCTTCCTGTGAACAAGGTCTGCCTTTCCTACCCCTGCCTGCCAGCTTTCCCAAGGTGTGCTGGCAAGTTGTACATTTGTGATATTTAGCTTTTTATCAAAATTTGTTGAACCTGATAGTGGGTTCAAAATATTACGGAAGAAGGCTGCGTGTTAACACAGTTGTTCATGCCTGATTTCCTTAGGAAGTTAGATAAAAATAGTGTTATGCTTCAATATATTCATCCACCAGCCAAGAAGCTGATGTCATCTATTGTCTGAGAGCCCTGTTTGGGATGACAAAAATAAGCAAGTATGGTACTTCTGCATGTGTCACTTGAGAAGAGACAGCTGAAAGTTCCTAACCAGTGTAGGAAGACTCTCGGTACTTTGCTACTTAGCTTTTCACCCAAATACATCCTATCTTACAGGTTTTTTCTTTTTTGCCCTGATTTCTTCATTCTTTTCTTTTTGCCCCCTTTTTAAAAATAGATTACAGCTGTTTTGATGTAGTTGGCCACCTAGGACCTGATTTGTATAGTAAAAAATATGTTAATGAGCGATGAGTATGCACAGAAATCAGGCAAGATCTAATCTAAATGCACCCCCAGTTAGAAACAAATCTAGAAAATGGTAAACTGGGTCACACAGGGAAATAATTGCCTGTGCAAAATACCCTGTTATCATTATTTTATTCTTTGCCACTCTGGCCCTGTGGGACTTGTAGGGTGCTCTGCATGCCAAGTGGTTCTTTGCCCAGTGGCCTCAGTTTGAGAGCTTTCGTAAAAGTTTCCCTATGGCCGTCAGTTTTAGCACAATAATAATGAAAACGGTGGTTCCTATCTCTCCTTGTTTGTGTTTTCCAAACCCAGAAGATTTTGTACCTGATTTATTGCCAAGATAGATGAAGACAGAGGAGCAAAAAAAGCTTGGCTTCTTTGAGGGCAGCTTTACTACTGTGAAACGTAGCATTTAGTGGAAAAATCACTAATGAGGTTTGGTATCGGAGACAGATTTGTAATTTGGAGGCTTATTTTAATGTCCTGCATTTGTTATTCCTGTCCTCCTCTGCTGTCAGTTCCTTTTTAGATGATTATACAAAACATTTTATAAATAGCCATGTATTTTGGCTTGAAAAGTAGGCTGCTTGCTACCAATGTGCTACTAGTGTTTGTGATGTAAATGTGATTTCACATTGAAATCTGGAGAAATACAGGACCTTGTTTTGTCAGACCCACACAGCTGTTCATTTGGTTGCTCTTCTGATGGCCATGCTTTGTTTTGGTTTTGCTCAGTTGTAGCTGTAGTGTAGTAACACCTAGCTGTGAGTGTAGGGCAAATCCCATTTAGCTGTTCAGCCATGGTACAGGTGACAGCTTTCTGATTCGGTTAGAAATATTTCCCGTGGAACTGGCAGGCACATTTAAAGCCCTGAGTGTTGCTGTTCAGTCTGGCACTCACCACAAAAATGCAAAAGAAAATGGGGGTTACCTTGGTAGGCTCACAGGTTTGCTTACACGATGAAATATTAGCACCGATGCAGGCTCTGCTGTGCTCTCAGGGGGTGGGGTGCTGACATAGTCTGAGAGACCCTGGAGATGAGGCTGAGCAATCAAATATTTTGTGTAGGTAAATGCAGTTTTTAATGGAACCAAACTTGAAATGAATGTGGCTGGATGTTTGATGAAGAGCAGGAGATTAATGAGAGCAGCCACTTGGCTGCTTTATTGACTGGGTAAGCACACAGTAGTGTAACAGAACACACATAAAGGTTGTATTTTCAGATCCATGAAAAACTGCTCTGCCAGCTTTGTGGTTTTTATTCTTCACTGCAGAACAAACAACAAACATTCCCCTATCCCATTTGATGCTAAGGTTTGAGTTACCTAGTGTTTATTTAGAAGAAGAATCTGCCTAGTTACTTACAGCATGGTTTACAAACGGGTAGTTCCTAGACTGTTCAGAGGAGTCTGTCATTTGATGCACACCTGGAAAACTGGCAGCCAGAGAGCTTTTGTTGTGATACTCTGCCCCTGAGCTCTAGAGCAGGGACTGCTTGTTCTCCTGAACATCCTGATGCACCTGACAGTACAAAAATACAAGTGTATGTCCTAATTCTTGCCTCCTGGAGACGATAAGTAGGTAATCTAGAGTGAAACCAAGTTTGAAAACTCGGTTCAGTGTTGCTCTTGTGATGAAAGGTCTCGCGTTCACAGTAACAATTAGGAAAATTATTTACACAGTTTGGTTTGTTAGTGGTGGGTGCTCCATGTTTACATAATGCAGTGGGGATTTTAACACGCTTTTGTTTTCATTCTGGACTAAGAGTTTTTTATTTTGGGTGGATACTTTAGTTAAAAAAGTATCCATACAGAAAATGAGAGCTTAAAAAATTGTACAAGCCCATATTTAAAATATGCGAGCCCAGGTAATTTTCTGTTCCAGTCTTATCGCTGCATGGTAGTGCATGTGGACACAAGTGTTTCTCCTTCTGGGAGTTTTATCAGGTTAAGCCTTACATGGCTATATGGCAAGTGGGGAGAGTAATTTTGGAAAGGCTGCTAATTTAGCATTCAGGTGCCCAGAAATGAGTATTTCTTTTGTTATGCAGTGATTTATTTTCTTAGCCAGCCTGCTGTAGTTGAGGGTGGCAACTCTTGATTACTCTGCCAGACCACAGGATGAGCTGGACATGCAGAGTATCAGGAACTTGCGACTAGAGTTTGCCTAGCAGCAAGCAAGCACTGTCTGGGGGCAGACAGACTGTTTTGCTGCCATCACGAGAGACTGGTTTCTTTTTCACATTCAGCTGCTCTCCTTGTTTTCTCTGATGAGAGGAAGAGATCCTTCAGATAACTGCTATCTCCATTCAGTGCTGCAGATTTGTTTCTACAAGTGGTCCATTTTGTGTCCAGTGCCCGTGTAACCACTGGGGAGAGGAAATTTTATACCTGGGGGTAAGTGAAAGTGGTCAAAATGTAGGAGATGTGACTGAAGTTGTACATGAACGAGACTGCTTTGGCTGAAGTTCCTGGAGTCTGACAACTGCAATGAAAACTTTCTGGCCGCTCAAAGTTTTCCAAGTAGTAAGTAAGAAGTCAAAGACTGCATATTGGAAACCTAAGCTGGTCAGCTGAGTGTTGGGAAGATACAAGAGTAGCCAAAAACTCTTTTCAGAATACAGTGCGTAAAGTCATACCTGAACCAATTCTGTACGTGTTGGTTTCAGTTGTGGGACTCTACCTTCAGCTGAACAAGTGCTTGCATTTTCCTTAGTCAAACAAATGGCAGATACCAGGATGTCTCAGGGTATGTAGGGTAATAATGTAGAATATAATTAGGCTAAGAATTCAGGATATTTCAGGATTACAGAAATTGACCTCATGGTAGATGCTTCATACCTTTCACTTGTAGGGGCATGAGCCAATTTCTAATTGTTACTGTGCATTTTCTTGCCTTCCTTCAAAGAGAGGATCCTGTTGTGCCCTGATTTGCAACCTTGCAGAAGAACCAGTTGAGGACATAGAGACTCCAAAACATCTTTGCTGATCTGAATTATAATCAGCCAAAAGTAGACCAATCGTTCGTTCTGTGGTCACAGAATGGCAGTTTGGCTGTGTTGGACTTGCCTCTGTCCTGGTGAGAATTAGATTCTAGGTTCATGCAAAGCAAAGAGTAAATGCAGGGTGGGGTTATGGGGAAGCGTGATAGGAAGTAGGTGAAGAATTTGTGAGAGGAAAGCAGAATGGAAAATGTGCATTTATGAGTTTTTGACAGCCCCCTGCTGCAGGACCTGGCTGTAATAACAAAAGCATTCATATGAGAGGTGCACTCAGTAGTACAATACTCCTCCTTGATGTTGTCCCTTTTGTGGGACAGAAGTCTTGACTAGGGTGGTGTAGCTCTCTGAGTGATGTCCTTTTCAGACTTCATTGGCCCCAACGGGCACATTTGAGAGCAAAATTTGCTGTGCTGTCTGTCAGCTTGAGAACCCTTTCACAGTGGCTGCCTGGTACTTCAGGGTTCAAAGCAAAATTAATAAACAGTCTTCTCACTAGAATGTCTGACAAGTGAAGGGGAGCGCGTTCCTGAATTTATGTCCCACAGCGTGGAGCTTGCATTTTCAGCGTACCGTTCATAACCATAAATGTTATTTGCCTCCAGAGGATTCCAGCTGCCTGACCTGTGGTGCATTTCTTTAGTTTAACTATAAAATCTGTCCACATAGTGATTATGCCCAGGCATTAAGGGGACAGAGTATGTGTGAAATTTTGTTACGGTAGCAGACCCTTTGCGGGCCATATAGAAGACAAACTAACTTTCATTTTTCACCAGGTATAGCATAGTAATTCTTAGAACAAATGCAGGAGGTATCTGGAGAAGTCTTGGAGAATACTAAAGGTATTTCTGCTTCTGAAGGCAAAAAGGATCCAGATTATCTCTATAAAAGGGTGAAAAAGTTGTTATTTTTTCCTTGTATCAGCTTTCTCATCTTAGAAGAGAACTTTCTGTTGCATTACACCTTTCTTGGCCAATGTGTGTGCCTTGGCTGTTTGACACACTCCGTGTGTAGCATTTATTTACTTTATTACGGAACTAAAAATCCCACAGTTTACTTGCTTTATGTAAAACATCTTATTAAAAATATTCCTAATATTCATTAGCAGTTTATAGAACCCCAACAGATAGTTACACAGCCTTTTAGTTGGAGGTGTCCCAGCCCATGGCAGGGGAATTGGGTCTAGATGATCTTCAAGGTCCCGTCCAACCTAACCCATTCTAGACTTCTATGAAAATATTATAACTCCAAAATTATAAGCTGCTATTAAAAATATTTTGAAGTAAGTATTTTAGATTTTATGTCTCTTCTGAAGTTAAAAGTTACAAAGACAGTAGTGACGTTGTGTTTCCATGTAATGTAGAAAGCAGTTCCAGCCTGTCTGCTGAAGGAGTGTTTTCCTGGTTTGGCATGACAAAAGTTGCTGCCTGCCTTCCACTTGCAGGTAGAAAGGCAGCAGCCAAAAGAAACAAGGGAGCTGAGCTACTGCTGAAGCAGCCCAAGCAGCAGCTGACAGGCATTTTGTTAATTATTCATCCATGAAAAGTCCTGCATTGTCTGAAGTGTCACGCTTGCTGCTATTTCAAAACAAAATATAATGATTCTCTCAGTGAAAAGTTTCTATTTATGTACCTTCAGGCTCCAGAAAGGATTGTTGTGGTAAATAGGACCCAGTAGCTGGTTGGATGCCTGATTTGTTATTTTTTCTGAAATCTGATTTGTAATTGTTTTCCCTGATGTACTTTTAGTCTTCTGATCATGCAGCTAATATCCAGCTCTGTGTAAATTTGGAATGACAGTGCTGAAATTGTTATTTAGCGCAGTTTTTTCCCCAGTGGCTGAAGGTGTTTTTTTTGTTCTCTTTTTATTAAAACCGAGCAACCAACTCCACTACAAGAACATGAACGAATATTGTGGTTTTTGTGTTATGTGAAAAGAAAAAAGAATTTGTCCACTAGAATGATAATTTGTAGGATTTTTTTCTGCTCATTTTTTGCCACACTTTATTTCCTTTATTTAACACATCTGCAACATTTTTTGTTCACTTAATACTGAAAATAATGAAGTTATTGCACCTAAGTTCTGTCTATCATTGTAATATATAGGAAGGTCAAGGGTGAAGGTGAACAAAGAAGGAAGGGAGGGATTGTTAATAGGGCTCCAACTTTGCCCCTTTCCTCAGTGGTGAACTGGCCTAATTACAGAATCAGAACGTTAGGGATTGGAAGGGACCTTGAAAGATCACCCAGTCCAATCCCCCTGCCACAGCAGGATCACCTAGACCAAGTCACACAGGAACACATCCAGGTGGGTTTTAAACCTCTCCAGTGAAGGAGACTCCACAACTTCCACAGGCTGCCTGTTCCAGTACTTCATCACCCTCACTGGGAAGAAGTTCCTTCTGATATTGATGTGGAACCTCGTATGTTCCAGCTCACACACATTGCCCCTTGTCCTGTCATTAGATGATACTGAGAAAGAGCCTGGCTCCATCCTTCTGACACCCACTCTTTCCATGTTTATGACCTGTTTAAGGGTCACCCATCAGTCTCCTTTTCTCCAAGATACAGAGACCCAGCTCCCTCAGCCTTTCCTCGTAAGGGTGGTGTTCTACTTCCTTCATGATCTATGGCTCTGCACTGGACTCTCTCCATCACATTTTTGTCCTTCTTGAACTGAAGGGCCCAGAACTGGTCACAATATTCCAGGTGTGGTCTGAGTAGGGCAGAGTAGCGGGTGAGGAGAAATTATTGTAATTAAACAATTATTCTCAAAATTATTATAATTAAATAATCATTGCTAAGTTACCTGTAAATTCTACTGTCTCAGTCTTCTGGTGTTTTTTCTGTGGTGCCCTACCTGCCTTCCACTGTCTAACATAGGAGGTGGAGCAGTTAAAAACCAACAGTGAGATTTGGTCAAACACTGGGTTCTTTGAATTTGCATTCCAGATGCTAAAGTTGCGTTTTCTAAGAAGTGGAGCTACAGCATTTTCTTAACCTTCATGAGGAAAGAAAAAAGCAAAGGTAAGTTTTGATTTTCCTGGCACTGAGAAGATGTATGGCAACCTCAGAGTGTAGTGCGAGTCATTGGCAGAGCTGAAGGGATGACTCAGGAGTAGTCGGCTGCTTTGTCTGGTGGAGAGTCCTTTTATCTTTGTGTGGCTGTTTGACCTTGTAAAGAGCGGGCCAAGAGTTCACTGCCTGAGGAGAACACATATTTCTCATTTGCACTGCAGCCCATTACCAGCCATCAGGATGATGCTAAAATCAATTACTGGAGAAATGCTTGATCAGGGGAGCAAATGAACCACGTCTTTACCTTTTTCTTCATGTGCTTCAGTCAGCTGCTGTGCCCTGTTGATTCTGTTCCTGTACATTGCAGGCACTTGTAATCATTCTCTTCTTGAGATGCCAGTGCATGCCTCTTGTGAAAAATCAAACAGAATGGACGAAGCCCTCTCCACAGCAGCAGGGTGGATGTTCCTAGAGAAGCCTCCAAGATGTGGTTGCCGGTGTGACATGTTCCAAATACACTCACCGGCTGTTGCTTGGTACCTCTGACCATCTTGAAAATGTATTTCCTAACAGCCTGTATGTTGTTACTGTTTTTTCCCCTCAGATGTTTCCCCTGTACAGTTCTGTCCAACGCTGAGGCATGGGAACTTGCAAATTGCACCTATTCTACTTTTCAACACAGACAGTGGGGATCTTATGGCTAGGATTTTCCAGCCCACTGTGGTCTAGGCAGTGTTTAGAGAGGCATGCTCCTAGTGTTTTATTAGTTAGTAAGATGTGATCGGAGAAGACCTGCTAGAGCATGTGTTTGGACAGACCGGGACACGCATAAACAGGGAGAATGGGAAAATAAGTGTTTGGATGAGGCATAGGGCAGACAAGTGATGGGTCATCAGCTGCTACTGACTAAACTGAAGTAGTTGTACTTGGAGGTGGAGAAATTATCATTTTGGTTGAGAAGGGTTTATATTTGATGACTTGGATATGATAATCCATGTTTGATTTAATTAATTTTTGTTTGTTTGTTTACTGAAGACCAAGTAGTAATGGAGAGTTGTTTCAAGGGTAGCATAGCAAAAGCATCTCATGTTCGACTCAAAACTCCTGAGAGCACATGATTTAGTTTTTCCAACAGTACAATCATATTTCTGTCAGCAAGTTTGCTGATGATACAAAGCTGGGTGGTGTCGCCGACACCCCAGCAGACTGTGCTGCCATTCAGCAGGACCTGCACAGACTGGAGAGCTGGGCAGAGAGAAATATAATGAAGTATAACAAGGGTAAGTGTAGAGTCTTGCATCTGGGCAAGAACAACCCCAGGTACCAGTATAGGCTGGGGACTGACCTGTTGGAGAGTAGTTTAGGAGAAAGGGACCTGGGGGTCCTGGTGGCCAGCAGGATGACTATCAGCCAGCAGTGTGCTCTTGTGGCCACGAGGGCTAACAGCATCCTGGGGTGGATCAGAAAGGGAGTGTTTAGCAGATGGGGAGAGTGTAAGCTGGAACATAGGAGGTTCCGTGTAAATATGAGAAGGAACTTCTTCATGGTGAGGGTGGCAGAGCACTGGAACAGGCTGCCCAGGGTGGTTGTGGAGTCTCCTTCACTGCAGACATTTAAGACCCGCCTGGATGTGTTCCTGTGTGGCTTGGTCTAGGTGAGCTTGGTGTGTCCAGGGGGATTGGACTAGATGATCTTTCGAGGTCCCTTCCAATCCCTAATGATTCTGTGTGATTCTGTGAAGTAATGTGTGTATATGAATATCTTGTTTAAGAGGCTAGTAATCTCATAGCAACAGAGGAGGTTCTTAGATGGAAGATAGCTGCTGCTGGACACCAGACTGCACCAGTAGACAGGAGATGTTGGAGCAAACTAGAAAGAAGGTATTCTATAGAAAGATACTTCTTCAAGGTCTGCTTTTGGCCTGAGTAGATATGAAATAATGATAGCAAGATATGACCCTCTTTTAATTTAGATTTAATCAAGGACCTTTACCAATAAACCTTAGTCTGTCTACAAATAGTGAAGGCTTGAGATAACTGACCATGGTGGAATTCGGTTCTATGGACAGCAGTCTGTTGTTACTTATGCCTTTACTGTTGAGTTCTTCCCTTTATGAATAGAACATAATCAAAACTTGGAGCTGCTGGTATTCAAGCTGAAAGTTGGAAATGAAGTCAGAAAATGGGAAGCAGGTTCTGCGAAGAATTCAGTGAGAACTGGTGTAGCGTGGATTACTGCTGTTGTTTTCCTAAATTGACAGTATTAGCTGTCTCAAGGCTTTGGCACTTTGTTTGCTAATATGCATATTTGTAATTTTTGAAACCTCTTCAGAGAGTTTTACTTGACAGAAAAACATGTCTTAAGAAAAATTAATGCCATCAATCATCTGTAAATGATGAAATTTGTAATGCTACAGAGGTTATATGTAGCTGCCCAACACTGGCATTTGTTGGCTTTCTTTCAGTGCATGACATACAAAGCTTGCTTTAAAAATGTTGTTGGTGTTAATTGTATTTTTTCCAGGAGAAATCCAGCAAGAAAAATTGATCTTAGTAAAAGAAAGGAAGGAAAAGATATTTTGCAAGCTCCTGTTCTGTTCTGATGGTTCAGTTTTTTATTTTTCCTGATTTCTTACAGCTTTCTGTAGTGGATTGAAGGGAATAATTTTCCACTTGATTGTATATGTGTTACCATATGACAGTTGGAGACATACTAATTTATTACAGAATGGGAATGAAATTTTTCTGGTGACAAGAAATGGGAAGGAGGAATATAGAGGAATATTTTCCTATGACAGTTAAAATTAATGAGAGTTATTAACTTGGGTACAAAACATTTCAGTAGAACTTTCTTATGGCTGTTTTGAGGACCTTGCTTCTCTTCTTTTTCACAGAATCACAGAACATAAGCTTTTGGTAACATGTATTTGTAGAGGTCACCTTGGACTCAGAATTGAGCAAAGCAGTAGATTGGAAGGGATGCTTTCTGTTAGTAAATATAGGAATCTTCTGATGTTCATGTGAAAAACTCAGAAGAAAATAGCTTATGGCTTATCAGAAGAAAAAGGTATAATCTTGTTAAATTTTCAGAGAAACACAGAACAGTTTTCTGATCTGACAAGTGTAAAAAACCAATGGGAGTAGGCCAGCCTGGACTGTCCGTATTGATACTTGAACTGTAAGACCTGCTCTTTGCAGGGTGTCAGCAAAACAGCAAGTGGGAACTTTGTGTGGTGATGGATTCACCAGTGGCAGAAATGCAGGAATCCTGTCTTGTCCAGAACAAATCTGACTGATCAGGTCTGTGGTGCTGGCACCAATCTGCTTGAACACTTCTCAGCCTGCTCTCAGGTCTTAACATCTCAGCAGTGCTGAGACGTCTGCTGTTCTTTCTGTGTCTCGTGAAAGACAGGTCTCAATGGTATTGTTTGTTTCATTGCACATCTGAAAGGTTTTCTGGTTTTAAGCTTATTGTTATCCTGTCGCATAATGAAGCTTTCCATACCATCTACCTTAAACTCTCAGATCTGTGCTAACTTCCACAATATTTGGAGGCTAAAACACTGCAGTGTTCCAGATCTCCATCCACAATGGCACTGGTCCCCGACTGCTATGTGCCAAGGTTTTTTGGTGATCTGAGGATTCCTTGAATGGGAAATCTTGGGGGAGAAAAGGGGCGGCCACTGAGGGTCTAAATCTCTCATGGGATTAGCCAGGTTGCTACAGGATCCGTGCTCATCCAGGAGCCTTACATGGTGGAGAATCTAGAAGTCACCCCCAGACCACACTGACACTTCTATCATCACTGCACATGGATGTGGGAACCCAAACAGGGGTTCCCCCAACAACATGAGGCTGCGCAGTTGACAGGCTGCCAGGAATGTAGCACTCTCTTGTGTTTTCCTGGCTGCGTACGGTGCGATTAGGTAGATTATCTGCTTGACTGGGCAGCACAGTTGCAAGATGAGGTTGAAAAGCTCAAGCTGAACTAGAAAGGCTCAGGAGAATTAGAGAGGCTGAAATAAACTGGTGTTGCCAGGCTCAGCAGTCTGGACAACAGCTAAATAATAGCCAGATTCAGGGGTGGCCTGTATTCTTATAGTTCTCAGATGGAGGACAGAAGCCCAAGTAGAAGGGGTGAGTGGAGCCAAGTGCAGGATCATGGCAGAAGGCATGTACCACCCTTGCCTGGCACACCTCCCCAGTTGCCACTGAGTAATAGATATAAGCTGCTGTTGGAAGTCAGCCAGTCCAATAAGGGTATAGAGGATATATAGGACCTTGCAAGGAGGAGGTCGTAGCAAGGTCACATAAATCCAGGAAGTCTTCCAGTAATATGACGACCTCCACAAAGAAGAGAAGAGTCCTAGTTTTTGGAGACTTGCTCCTGAAAGGGACTTGGGGGCCAGTATGCAGAGCTGAAGTCATAGGGAAGTCTGCAGTTTACTTGAAGCACGAATCAGGGACATAACTAGGTTCCTCCTTAACCTGGTGAGATCAGCTGAGTATAACCCACTGC
>VXBP01004270.1:0-26798 GCA_013400115.1 Rhinopomastus cyanomelas
ACCTTCAAATCTATTTTAAAGACATTGGTTTCCTCCTCAGCCTATCCACCTCTTCCCTCATCTCAGCTACCACGGAGAGAAGGTCACTTACCTGTTCACAACGTACACACATGTTTCCTGCACCACCCTCCTGCAGCGGCATAAGACTCAGGCACTCCCTGCAGTCAGGAGTCTGAACAGCCGCATCCTTTGTCAGGGGGATTGTCTGGGTAAACGAATCCCTCCTAGCAGCTGCCCTAGCCCTGGTCCTTCTAACCCCACCCATTGCCAACAAGAGTAAGACAGTCTATCAACCTACAAAAAGCTGTTCCCATTTATGTACTTCCTGAGAGTCTATGAACAGTTTAGAACAGGCAAAGAAAACCAAATAATGAACTCTAATGTTAGAAGTGTTTTTCCTCCCCATGTTTCTCATAAACACCTCTGATTTGATCACCATTCCTGATCTTTTCTCTTTAACAGTGTGTTACTGTCCTGTCTAATGGATCCACACTCAGCTAGCGTAGTTTGTCCCCTTGCTTGGTGCTTGTGTGTGGTCCTTCCCAAGGCTTCTCTGTACTTTCACTCCCTTCCTAAGAGCGAAAGTACACTGTGCTCTTGCATGAAATGCAGAGCAAAAGCCATAGCCCAAGGGCAGGTTTCTACTGATGATCCTGTTGAGTGCTCTTCTGAATAAGACTGAGAATGGACCAAGAATAGGAAGGAGAAGCAAGTTTCCTTCTTACACTTTCATAAAAGAGTGTGTGGGCATTGCTTTCCCCCTCGCCATATGGAAGCCTGTGGAGTCCTTCCTGGATCAGCTGTTACCTCCTTATTTAGAACAAAGATTCTGATAAGAACCATTCAGAGCAGATAGAGAGAAAGACCTTTTCCTGGCCTACCGTGAGTTAAGATAGCTTACTTCACTAGGTTTGTTAGACTGACTGCTCTTTCTTACTATATGCCAAATTTCTCCAGCTAAATTGAAGAATGAAATAACATCCTGTATCAGGTCCTCTAGATGATGTGAGATGTGGTATGCGTGGGATTAATTTTTGACTTTGTCTGAGTAGACTTCTTGTGCTGAACAGTCTGAAAAGAGATTAACAGCTTTCAGAGGAAGACGGAAGGTCGAGGCTTGGCTTCTTTTCTTTCTGTTGGTGTGTAAGCACAGGATGGATTGTCTTGTCTTGCCTTGCCTTGCAAGGTTTCCTGCGACTGTGTTTTTCCCCAGCGAGGACCCAAACCAGAAAGTTCGAGGTAATTTGGCCATCCTAGGCTACTGATTCCTAAATTGCTGGACTGATTGGCTGTTACACCAGGTCTTCTCTCAGATCAACAGCTTCATTACTGAAAGCAGATTCTAGATTTGATCCCCAGAAACCATTTTACAGTTGAGTGAGTTTCTTGGGATTCACTGCCCACTGTTTAGAATCTTTTAGCTGAAAGATGTCAGTTACCCTGATGCCTTTGAAAATAGTACTTAGAGGTCATGACTGAGGCAATTAAAAATATTTGAGAAAAAACACAAATGACTGCTTGATGAAGTGCCCTGCTGACTTCCAAATGAAGTGGGCTCTCAGCTTGAAAAGTCATTGAGGTAGAATTATTCATTTAATAAAAATCTATTACTTTTCTATTTCAAGTCCAAACAGAAATGAAATCCTAGCCAGTTCTGCCACTCAATTTTCATGTCTGTTTTTCTACTCAGTCCCATAGCAGTATCCAATATGTTGTTCATTACACGTCACCAAAAATGTGCCACTACTTTATCAATTTCCACCCCCATCTGCAATTACCCTGTAGCTGCTCACCTGCTATTTCTGTCATTTCTGTATTTCTGCAGCTGAGAGCACAGGCTCTTCTTCCTTTATCCAGCTTTGATGTCTGAGGGAGAGAAAACCATGGGATTATAGGAAAGGACCATAGCTAGAACCGTATTTATAAAGGGATTGAGTCGGAGGAGCTATTGTAATAATGAGATTGGGGGGCAGGTCATTGCATCCACGTTGAAATCCCCCTGTTCTGTTGGACTTGAACTGCTGATCTCCTTATTGGGTATTGGATTTGGGGGCAAGCTGATGAGGTGGCCTCTGTGGCAAGAGGGCAGGGGCTCTCCTACACCAGACATAGTGAGAGAAGGGCAGTGGATCAGCTCCCTGACTTTAGTAAAACCTTTGACAATGCTTTCCACAGTGTTCTCCTGCAAAAAAGTGGCTGCTCATGGCTTGGAATGGGCATGCATCTTACAGGATAACTAACTATGGATGGCTGTGCTCAAGGAGAGGTGATGAATGGAGTTAAATCCAGCTGGTGAGTGGTCCTGAGTGATGTTCTCCAGGGCTGTTTAGTATCTTTGCTGGTGATTTGGACAAGGAGATTGAGTGTGCCTGCAGTAAGTCTCCAGGAGGCTTGAGTTGCTTGAGGTTAGGGAGGCTCCTCAGTGGAGTCTTGACAAGCTGTGTCAATATGTTGGGGTCACAACAACCCAACGTAGTGCTACAGTCTTTGGAAAGAGTAGTTTGAAATCTGCCCATTGCAAAAGGACCTGAGGGTATTGATTGATCATTGGCCAAATATGAGCTGTCAGTATGCTCAGGTGACTAAAAAGGCCAACAGCATCCTTGCTTGTATTAGAAACAGTGTGGCCAGCAGGAGTAGAATCATAGTATCATAGAATCATTAGGGATTGGAAGGGACCTCAAAAGATCATCTAGTCCAATCCCACTGCAACAGCAGGATCACCTAGACCAAGTCACATAGGAACACATCCAGGTGGGCTTTAAAGATCTCCAGTGAAGGAGACTCCACAGCCTCCCTGGGCAGAAGTGACTGTTCCACTGCACTCATCACGCCTCAAGTACTGTGTCAGGTTCAGTCCTCTCACTACAAGAAGAATATTGAGGTGGTGGAGTGTGTCCAAAGATGGGCAACAAATCTGATGAAATGTTTAAAGAACAAGTCTTAGGACAAGCAGCTGAGGGAACTGGGTTATTTAGTATGTAGAAAATGAGGCTGAAAATGACACCTTACTGCTTTCTTCAACTACCTGAAAAGAGGTTGTATTGGGAAGGCAGTTGGTCTCTTCTCCCAGGTGAAAAAAGATAGGGCAAGAGTAAATATCCTTAAGTTGCTCCAGGGGAAATTTAGATTGGACTTTTGGAACAGTTTCTTCACCAAAAAGGTTTTCAAGCTTTGAAACAGGGGAAGTGGTTGAGTCATCATCCCTGAAGGTATTTAAAGGATGTGTAGATGTAATGTTGAGGAATGTGATTTAGGGGTGACCTGCTAGGGCTGGGTTAAGTGTTTGACTTGATGATCTTAAAGATCTTTTCCCAACCAAAGTAATTGTGTGATTGCTTCTCCATCTGTCCGATTGCCATACTCGTTTTCCTCACACAGACACATGTAACCCCCTACATGATTCCAGCAGTTTTCCCTGTTGTTTTTGGCATTTCTTGCTGTTAGAAGCCTGTTAGAAACTGGCTTCTCTGATGGGGTTTATGTCTAACAGCAGTCAGGCAAGTAAAGCCAACACAGGGATGAGTGTTCTAGAGGGGAGCTGAAGAAAATTGGGTCAGTGTCTCAGAGATGAGCTGTGCCCAGCTGAACTGTTATGGCATTCTGACACTGTGCCAAGGTAAGAAAAATGACTGAGACAAGCTGAGAGAAAAGCGCTTGCACACTCTGAACTCTGTCTTCTCCTTTCAAATTAACCTTCGCTTGATGGGACGTGGCGGTTGCTGTGATCCCTCAGGTGCTAGCTCTGCGACTCTGTTCTTGGACTGGATAGTGTGGATCAATGGGAGCTAAGTCTGCTTTCTTGGAATGTACTGATGCCTGGGGGACGTTCAAGTCGTGTTATTCCCAGCTAGTTGTATTGTCCCCACAGACCTGTGGTATTGCTGTTTTGTGTTAAGTTGTTCCGCAGGCACACAGCGAAGCTAGCTTCTCGTGGAATGGTCCTGAAATGGTAATGGTCATTAAAGGAACACGTACTGGTTCTAGTGATGGTGGGCTTCCTTCAACTCGAGTATTAGCTGTGGCTGGTTTTGTGAGCACAGTAGTCATCTGCAGAGATTGTGGGACCACAGTGAATATGATACTATCATCTGCAGTAAGAAGATGACATGAAGTACATGGAGTCATAGAATGTATTGGATTGGAAGGGACTTTCAAAGGTCCAACACCTCTACAAGAAGCAGGGACATCTCTAACTAGAAAAGATTGCTCAGAGCCCCATCAAGCCTGTCCTTGAATGTCTCCAGGGATGGGGCCTCCACCTCTCTAAGCAACCTGTTCCACTGATTTACCACCCTCACATTAAAGAACCTTTTCCTAATGTCCGGCCTAAATCTACCCTTTTCCAGCTTAAAACTATTACTCCTCATCCTAGTAGGTGACATGGACAAGGGCAGTGAGTGCACCCTCAGCAAGTTTGCTAATGATACCAAGCTGTGTGGTGCAGCAGA
Source organism: Rhinopomastus cyanomelas (assembly GCA_013400115.1). NCBI lineage: Eukaryota > Metazoa > Chordata > Aves > Bucerotiformes > Rhinopomastidae > Rhinopomastus > Rhinopomastus cyanomelas. The sequence continues at coordinate 4,452 of VXBP01004270.1, forward strand.
CACGCTGGAGGGAAGGGACACCATCCAGAGGGACTTGGACAGGCTGGAGAGGTGGGCACAGACCAACCTCATGACGTTCAACAAGACTAAGTGTAAGGTCCTGAATCTGGGTCGAGGCAATCCTAAGCACAAATACAGGCTGGGCAGTGACTGGCTGCAGAGTAGTCCTGGGGAGNCTGGCTGCAGAGTAGGCCTGGGGAGAGGGACTTGTGGGTCCCTGTGGATGAAAGGCTCGACATGAGCCAGCAGTGTGCACTTGTGGCCCAGCAGGCAAACCAGGTCCTGGGCTGCATCAGGAGAAGTGTGGCCAGCAGGTCGAGGGAGGTGATTCTCCCCCTCTACTCCACCCTGGTGAGACCCCAAGTGAAAGATCTGGAGGACTGCATCCAGTTCTGGAGCCCTTATTACAAGAAGGATGTGGAGATGCTGGAGTGAGTGCAGAGGAGGGCCACTAGGATGATCAGAGGGCTGGAGCACCTCTTCTATGAGGCCGGACTGAGGGAACTGGGGCTGTTCAGTCTGGAGAAGAGGAGGCTTCCAGGTGCCAGAGCTTCCAGGCTCTTTTCACTTGCTCCCTGTGACAGGACAAGGAGCAATGGGTGTAAGTTGCAGCAGAGGAGGTTCCACCTCAACACAAGGGGGAACTTCTTTACTGTGAGGGTCACAGAGCACTGGAACAGACTCCCCAGGAAGGTCGTGGAGTCTCCTTCTCTGGGGACTTTCAAGGCCCGCCTGGATGCGTTCCTCTGTGATCTGTGTTAGATAGTTTTGTCCTGCTCCAGCAGGGGGGTTGGACTCGATGATCTCTTTGGGTCCCTTCCAACCCCTAACATCCTGTGATCCTATGATCCTATGACCTTATTGTGGCCTTCCAGTATCTGAAGGGGCCTACAAAGAAGCTGGGGAGGGACTATTTAGGATGGCGCATAGTGACAGGACTAGGGGGAGTGGAGCAAAGCTGGAGATGGGTAGATTTAGAGTGGAAGTGAGGAGGAAGTTCTTCACCATGAGAGTGGTGAGAGCCTGGAATGGGTTGCCCAGGGAGGTGGATGGGGGCCCATCCCTGAAGGTGTTTCAGGTCAGGCTGGATGGGGCTCTGGCCAGCCTGGTGTAGGGTGGGGTGTCCCCGCCTGTGCTGGGGGAGTTGGAACTGGATGATGGTTCCTTCCTACCCTGAGTGATTCTGATTCCATGGCTTCTCCTGCCTTCCTTCATTCCAGGTGATCCTGCTGTGGCAGGGGGATTGGACTAGATCATCTTTCGGGGTCCCTTCCAATCCCTGATGATTCTATGATTCCAGTGTTCCTTGCCCTTGTGAACATTCCTTCCCTAGCCTTCTTACAGACCCTTTTCAGGCATTGGAATGTCGCAATAAGCTCCCCCCAGAGTCTTCTCTTCTTCAGGCTGAACAATCCAAATCTCTCAGCCTGTCTTCATAAGAGAGGTGCTCCAGCCTGTTGATCATTTTCATGGCCCTCCTCTGGACATACTCTAATAGGTTCCCATCCTTCTTGTGTTTGGGACTCCAGAACTGGGTGCAGTACTCCAGGTGAGGTCTCAGCAGGGCAGAGTAGAGGGGCAGCAAAGCCTCTCTTGATCTGCTGGCCACATTTGTTTTGGTGAACAATCTCATGGTGCATCGTTGAGAAAGGTGGGAGATGGGTTCAATTTGTATTTGGAAAGACCGACCAGGCTCTGTAACTGCTGGAGTAAAAGGAAATGCCTTTTGTCTGTGTGGCTTGCCAGGGGATTTATTTCTTTTTCCTCTGAAAATGACCTTTGGTGCTGACTCTTGGTGTATTTATAGAGTGACTGAACTGAGCCAGTACTAGGAAAAGCTCCATGTCATGGGGACAATTGTTGTTGCAGTCTGTGAGCGAAAGTCCTGACTGTAGAGAGCTTGGGCAGTTTTGGGAAGGAATAAATGTTCTCATGAAGGTAAGCAGCTCTCTGACAGAGGCGTGGGTCAGGGTTTAGGTGGAAGCAGAAGGTGTGCGATAGCTGTAGTCCCTTAGTGTGGAGGCCGTTCTGCCACTTCTGTCATGGAATTTGAACTCTGAAGGAGAGTTTCTTCCCTATTGCTTTTCTTAACACATTTTGTTCTTACCTCCTGTAAACTGTTTTCTCAGGTACCTCCCGTAGAGGGAAGCTTCCAACCCTACTCTCATTTTACTCATGAGTATATGAAATGAGGTGTAACCCAGTGTCAGGGATTTTCCATTCATTGTTCTCTCTCTGCTCACAATCATGTATGTGGTGAAAGATCTGGCAGTGGGGCAGCCAGGCATCTATCAATATATTTTAATTTGTGTGTTTAAGGGAAATCACAGAACAGCTGAACTTGGAAGATACGTCTGTGGGATATTTTCTCAGACACCCCTGCCCAAGCAGTACCCCCTTGATCAGGTTGCCCACAGTGACATTCAGATCAGATCTGAATTCCTTGTAGAAGGGTGTCTCCAGAACCCCTCTGGGTCACTTGCTGCAGTCACCCACATGGTAAAAAGCACTTCCTTGCATTCAGAGGAACACAAGGATGCACACCTGCTGTGTTTCAGTTTGAGCCTCTGGACCACTGACAAGAGCCTCTTTGCATCCTCCCTTCAAGCTTTTATTTGTGCTCACTGATGAGATTCCTGGAAACCTTCCCTTCTCCAGGCTGAAGAGGCCCATCTCTCTCAGCCTCTCCTATGCTCTAGTCCCCTCATCATCTTTGTGTCCCTTAGCTGGATCCTCTCCAGTATGTCCATGTCTCTCTTGTAGTGTGGCTGCCAGAACTGGGCACAGGAGGACTTGCAAGTGTGGCTGCAGCAAAGCTGAACAGAGAGGAAGTCTCTCATCCCTTGACCTGCTGGCAACATTCCTCCTAGTGTAGCCTTTGGCATACTTTGCAGCAAGGGCACATTGCTGGCTTGTGTTCATCTTGGTGCCCACCAGGACTCCGAGACCCTTTCTGCAGCCCTGCTCTGCACATGGGCAATGCCCAGCATGTACTAGTGTGTGGGATTATTCCATTTTGGGAGGGGGACATACGTTCACATTAAATCTGTTACTTGGCTATCAATGTCACCTGCATCACAAATCACTTCAGAAACAGGTCAGGTTCCTTCTTAAATTTGTGTAGATTGGGGTTGGTTTTTTTTTGTGTGCTTCTTGTATTGGAAGTTTTTTCTAGTGGTCTGGCACTTTAGCTGGTGGAATCATTCATCTTATTTAAGAGGACTACTAAGTTGTCTGTTTGTATGCTGACGTTGTTCTTCAGCAGAAATGAACAGTTCATTCACTGACTTTTATAATTCTGGCCTTCCATTTAAGAAGGGAATCATGGAATGGGTTAGGTTGGAATGCACCTTACAGGTATCTAGTTCCAACCCCCCTGATGCAGGCAGAGACACCTCTCACTAGACCAGGTTGCCTAGAGCCCCATCCAACCTGGTCCTGAACACTTCCAGGGAGGAGGCATCTACAACTTCTATGGGCAACCTGTTCCAGTGGTTCAACACCAATGAAATGAGGAATTTCTTCCCAAGATCTAATTTAAATCTACCTTCTTTTAGCTTGGAACCATTACTCTTTTGCTATCCATTGGCAGACACCATGTCTCTATGGAAAGTTCTGTATTTTTGGTGCAATTGTTGGTTGATTGTCACTGTTGAACACTTCTGGTCACTTGGAATGACAGTCTATAGCATTGATGAAATATTGCATGGCTGTTTAAGCGATGGGCTTGCTGTGCCTTCTATAATTGAGCTATTTTTAATGAGTTGGTAGTGCTACTGGTTTGTTCCTTCCGTTACATAAAATTTACATCACTGCACACTTGCTTAGTATATTTGTCTAACCCATCAGCTGTGTGCTGTCCTTGTAAACTTCATCCCTACGTCCCCAGACACAACAGCAAGTTGCTAGTAGACTTCACGTATAAAAATAAATGCTTGTTTTTAACACAACCATGTTTACTTTAAAATACATTTTATTTACTAAATACCAGACAAATTCTTCTTCAGTCACAGATGTGTCTAGTTTTCTACATGATTTGCATTTGAGATAGAGACTAATCTACCTGAATTCTTCTGGCACTACCCTTGTAGGGTAAATGTTTTTGCACTGCAGAGGTAAAGTCTGTATCTGCTACAGATTTCCTTTTAATGTCACAGAGACTACAGGCTTTATCAGTGCCTGTTCAGTTTTGCTGTTCTGACTAGCAGCAAGGTTATTGTCCCACTTGATGTCAGGCTCTAGTACTAAAAGAAGAGTGAACCATTCTCCAGGGTCTACCTTGACAACAGAAGTGAAGTTGTAAGCTGGAGCGATGGGCTGAGCTCAATTCTATGAGGTTTAACAAGGCCAAGTGCTGGGTCATGCACTTTGGCCACAACAACCCCCAGCAACGCTACCGGCTTGGAGAAGAGTGGCTGGAGAGCTGCCTGGTGGAGAAGGACCTGGGGGTGTTGATCGACAGCCGGCTGAACATGAGCCAGCAGTGTGCCCAGGTGGCCAAGAAGGCCAATGGCATCCTGGCCTGTATCAGAAACGGCGTGACCAGTAGGAGCAGGAAGGTGATTGTGCCCCTGTACTGGGCACTCGTGAGACCGCACCTCGAGTACTGTGTCCAGTTTTGGTCACCACAGTACAGGAAGGACATTGAGGTGCTGGAACGAGTCCAGAGAAGGGCAACCAAGTTGCTGAAGGGGCTGGAGGACCTGCCCTATGAGGAGAGGCTGAGGGAGCTGGGGTTGTTTAGTCTGGAAAAGAGAAGACTGAGAGGGGACCTTATTGCCCTCTACAACTACCTTAAAGGAGGTTGTAGCAAGGCTGGTGTTGATCTCTCAAATTGGTGATGATGGGACGAGGGGAAATGGCCTCAAGTTGCATCAGGGAAGGTTTAGACTGGATGTGAGAAAGCAATTCTTTGCTGAGAGGGTGGTTACGTGCTGGAATGGATTGCCCAGGGAGGTGGTGGTGTCACCATCCCTGGAGGTGTCGATGCAGCGCTTGGGGATATGGTCTAGCGGTTAGGCACTAGGAGAAAGGGCTGGACTTGATGATCCTGGAGGTCCTTTCCAACCATGATGATTCTATGATTTTGAGTGAATGACGATGCAGTGAGTTGAATGAGAACTTCCCATTCCCAACACTCACAGTTTCAGTACAGGTACACGTGCCAACAAATGTGGAAATCATTTTCTACATCTGTGTCTGTTATCAGAGCTACAAACTGAATGAAAAGGAGTATGATTCATAAAGTGTACAAAATCTTACTTACTTTTTTGTCCATAGGAGCATAAGGACAGATCTTTCCATATGAGAATAATTTGATTTTTCTGCTGGATAAAGGCCTGAAGGGGAAGACAGTTGCTCTTTTGTTACCATCATCCATCGTGTGCAAAGTCATACTCTTGTCTTCCTCCCCTTTCCTTTCCATATGGCAATGTATTACACACTGAATTTTGAAACTTTCTGAGTCCTGGGAGGAATCAGTGTTCTCTTCTCCAGCAGCAATTATTTAGAGTCATTTCATTTCCTGTTATAGTGTGACATATTCCAGGACTTGCCACTCTTATCACAGTAGACGTGGAGGTTACCCTGCAGCCAAGAGTTCTGGCAGAGAAGGTGAGGTAATATAACAGACGTAAAGCTGATGGGATGCACAGAATCACACAGAGTCACAGAACGTTAGGGATTGGAAGGGACCTCAAAAGATCATCCAGTCCAATCCCCCTGCCACAGCAGGACTACCTAGACCGAGTTCATTTCTGGTACAGGGGTACTTTCAATTCCAGACTGTTATGTCTGGACAGTGGCTGTAATTATTTCAGCCTAGTTAAGGTTTATATACCAGCAGTGCCACAAAATGCATAAAAGATTCTACAATGGGCTTTCAAAACCCAAAGCAGAGGCAATGGAAGGCATATGAGAGGAAGCTTAGATAAACAAGCTCAAGATACTTTTATTTTTTCTCAAATTCTTTGTTAAGGTGGATTAATGGTCACTCAGCACCTATGCTGCTTTGGTCTTCTTTTTGAAACATTAACTGGATAGCTGAATTTAATACATGATATCAGCATACAATCTTCTTCTTGTGTACATTTTTCTATTTTAATCCAACCTTTTGCTAGCCACGGTGCTTTGGAATGTTCTGCTTGTGGTAATTACTAGGACAGTTCTGCCTTGAGTGTAGCCCTTGTGTCTTTTGACTTCAAACACTCAGCTGGGCTCTATCTGAAAGTTTCCCCACTCCTTTTAATGACCCTCTTTTGCAAAGTTAACTAACCAAACGTCAGTCCAGAAATGAGCTTTGATGTGGGCTTGTTAGTCCATAAAAACTATAAGAGCCGTATCTGCCGGCACATAAAATCAGCGTTAGAAATCCTACGTAAAATGTTCATTGAAACTGAAAACATTTCATCCTAGCACTGCAGTACAAGCACCTTCTGTTAGGTGATTCAGCGTAACATCTTTGCCAAACCTAGGATGCGCCATCCTCACACACTGTTGTTAAGCTGCTGTTCTAAAATTTCCTTTTGCTAGGCGATGGATTTCCATCCTTGTCCAGCCTTTTGCACAGGCAGGTTGCTGTGTATTCACACACTACATTTGACTAAATTAAGAGACTTGATTATCCATTACTGAGGAGACCTACAGACCTACAGGAAAAACAATGGACTTGTCAATCCAAGTGCCTGCTACTGATTTTGATGTAAACTCAGCCATGGTAACGTACATTATTTTAAGTAATGAAGCTGTTGAAGGCACCAAAAAACCAAAAAAATCAATTTTAGTGGTTGTACTTTCTGGGAAGAAGGAGGTGGAGATAATACCTGTAAAGGCTGTGGTTATTTTCAGAGAGATCGCATGACTCTGCTTGTTAGCTTCTGCAACGCTAAAGCTTGTTGAGTAAGTAATGAGAAGACAATTTCAGATGGCCAGAGCTGTCTCTGAACTGGTTCTCTTTCATCTGCCAGTGAATCAATTTAGGCACTTATTGTATAGAATAAAATAAACTCTTTAGAAATTGCACCTTCAACAATGCATGGTGCAAAAAGCAACAAAGCCAGTAGTAGCTACTCTGAGCACGAGTTACATGTAAATAAGTTTGTATTGTTTCTGGAATCTGAATTAATGAGTTTCCTGCTTTTGCCTCTTATTTGCCTCCTCTTAGCCTGTCCACTTGGTTTCTTTAAAGCATCTGGGGGAGATGACCATTGCCATCCATGCCCTGCCCACAGCCATGCTCCACTGCCGGGTTCCAGTGAGTGTGCCTGCCAGAATCGGTACTATCGATCTTCTTCAGACAGTTCTGATGCTCCCTGCACCGGTAAGTATTTGGGTGGAGTGTTTGAAAGTGAGAAGGACTGTCCCAAAACTTCCCTTTGCTCCATCAGCTGGTTCTGGGGTGTATCCACTCACTAAATGTAGATGAGAAGGCAGAAGTGTTCCCAAATGCTTTTTGTGGTGTTGGCACATGGGTTGAACTGTGTTTTGAGAAGAGTGGGGTGTTACAATACGAGATGCTTGGAAATGAAAAAGTGCAAGATTTTAGATGACTTATGCAACTGAAATAAGACTGCTGCAGGTGTGCATCAGTCATAAGCTTTAATGAGTTTAAATACATCTTCTCATATAGTCTTGCTAATTAAAAGTAACATTAGCTTGTAGTCCTTTATTCCAGTTGCTTTTGCTTGGATGGTCCATACAAATACAGAAAAATACCCCTGCTAACCTAAAAATAAAAATGAAAGGTATTGGAGGTTTTAAATAAATATTTATAAATTGCTATTGAAAGTAAATGAAAGTGATATAATTTTCACAGGTCTGTTTCAGATATTATAATATGTCCTATTTTTATACGAAATTAAACTTATAGCAATAATTATGAATAAAGCAGCAGAATTCAGACATCATGCTTTGCAGTAGAATAATAATATTTAAAGTTTAGAAAAAACGAGCTCAGTCTCCATTTGTGAAAATTTAGCTTCTGTTCCAGTCTCGGGACTTTGGACTCAGTTCTAAGGGAATGAAAAATGCAAAGGAAACAAGGGATGAATCTTTGGATTTAGATGAGAAATAAGAACCTTATTAGTGGGTTCAGGAGGCTGGCATACCTTCCTTGACAACAAAGTGTCTCCTTTCCACAATGGTAAATACTTAATACATGTAGGATAGAAGCCAGAGAGTAGTGGTCAAGGGGACAGAGTCTAGTTGGGGTCCTCTATCTAGTGAAGTCTCCCAAGGGTCAGTACTGGGACCAGTCCTATTCAATCCATCCATTAATGACTTGGATTAGGAATTAGAGTGCATTGTCAGCAGGTTTGCTGATAACTGAAAGCTGGGTGGTGTCGCCAGCACCCCTGCAGACTGTGCTGCCATTCAGCCAGACCTGGACAGGCTGGAGAGCTGGGCTGAGAGAAATTGAATGAACTATAACAAGGGTAAGTGTAGAGTCTTGCATCTGGGCAAAAACAACCCCAGGTACCAGTATGGGCTGGGGACTGACCTGTTGGAGAGCAGTGTAGGAGAAAGGGACCTGCAGGTCCTGGTCGACAGCTGGATGAGCATGAGCCAGCAGTGTGCTCTTGTGGCCAAGAGGGCCAGTGGCATCCTGAGGTGGATCAGAATGGGGGTGGTCAGCAGATCGAGAGAGATTCTTCTCCCCCTCTACTGTGCCCTGGTGAAACCACATCTGGAGTATTGTGTCCAGTTGTGGGCTCCTCAGTTCAAGAAGGATGTGGAGCTGCTGGAAGCAGTCCAGCGTAGAGCCACGAAGATAATGAGGGAAAGACAGAGGGAGCTGGGTCTCTTTAGGTTGGAGGAGACTGACTATAAATATAGACTGGAGGAGACTATGTCTATAAATATGTGAGGAGTGGGTGTCAGGAGGATGGAGCCAGGCTCTTCTCAATATCATCTGGTGATAGGACGAGGGGCAATGGGTGTCAGCTGGAACATAGGAGGTTCCATATAAATATGAGAAGGAACTTCTTCACATTAAGGGTGACAGAGCACTGGAACAGGCTACCCAGGGGGGTTGTGGAGTCTCTTTCTCTGGAAACATTTAAAACTGGCCTCGATATGTTCCTGTGCGACTTGATCTGGGTGATCCTGCTCTGGTGGGGGGCATTGGACTAGATGATCTTTCGAGGTCCTTTCCAGTCACTAATGATTCTCTGATTCTATGAATAATATACTGTTTCCTTGTTAAAAGCTGGACTAACTTTATACAATGCTCATTGAAGTAGTTAACTGGTACTGCCTCCCTTTTATCGTTAAAGGTGTGAAGAACATATTTACTGCACATCTTCAAATTCTGTAGATTTTATTTTTGGGAAAATAGTTACATCTTTCCTTGGCTTCTCTGTGGTTTTCATCGGTGATGAGATCTCACAGTCATTCATTACACATGCATTGTAGGTTAAGGAGGCATAATTAGATGCGGAGTAGGAAACAAGGTTAGTTATTTGGCTCCAAAGTAGAGTTTAAAGTACGTATCGTGTACCACCCTTGAGCTTCTTAGAAGTGACAGAGGAAAAGAAATTACCTTCCTAAAGCATCTCACAAAGTTAAACACTGAGACATTCAGAAATATGATTGTGGGGTTATTTTTTTATTGTAATCCCTTTCTTCTTGTACTGCACAGAATCCATCTTCAACAGCCTCAAGCAATCTGTACTTCACAGGGATTATTTTTCCTCATCAGTTGTCTGTCCTTTGCATTGACTGTGATAAGAATCCTCAGGGAAAGCTGGTATGCAGTCATGCAGTTAAATCCCATACACAATACAAATGCTAAGTGACCCAGATAAGATCACAAAAGAAAATGTGACATTTCCTGATGTACAAATACTTGGACTTGTGAGTAATACCTTTTAAACAGTGTATGTCTATGTGCAGTTCTCCAGCGTAATCTATTTTTTAACTACACTGGAAACATGAGTCCTCAGAGAAATATCTAGTCATAGAGTCATTAGGGATTGGAAGGGACCTCAAACATCTAGTTCCCAGCTATTGGGAAAACTCAGATGCTCCAGGAATGAACCAGACAGCAGCTGGAAAGATCTTCACAAAGACCTCATCCACTTGCAGTAACAGAGGGTGCCATCCTTTTTACTGCCCGTAGCTTTCATTAATATTTCTTGATGCGGATTAATGGTGAGCCACAAGGATTCTTGGGTTTCCTTGCATCCTCTGGAGTGAAGTCTTGCGTAAATCACACTTCCCTGTCCCTGCCCTTTCCAGCCTTACTTTGTGTTTGTACCCAGGTTTCACAGTGCTTATTTTTACCTGTGTGAGCTTTCCACTTTCTAGCTCCCCTGCCTTGTCCCATTCTCATCCCCGCGCCGCCTTCTCACCCTCCGCATTTTCCTCCTTCTTTTCACTGTCTCTGTGCCAGGAGGGGTAGCGCTGGATTCACAAAGTGGGAGTTTGCCAGCTGTCAGAGTTTACTCCCAAGTGGTGTAGGAATCTGTCTGGCAACAGGAATAATCGTGGGGAAACTGGTGTTCAAACTGTTAATCCCATAAATGTCACAGCCTAGCTGACATGCGTGCTGATTTTGTTTCTCTGAAGTGTGGTGGGACAGTTGTTCCTTTGCTGTGGTAGTGCATGGCTGATGTAACAGAGAATCTGCTTTCCTTAGCGTTGTTCAAAGAAGCAACTCAAGAAGAGTGAGAATGAGGAGAAAAAGCAATTTATTCTGTTGTCTTCTCTCTCCCCTGCCTCTCTCCCATTCCTTCATGGATTTTTGTCTTTAATTCTGTCTTTAGGCATCCCCTCTGCTCCCCGTGACCTTAGCTATGAGATTGTTGGCTCCAATGTGCTCCTGACCTGGCGCCTCCCCAAGGACCTGGGTGGCCGCAAGGATGTTTTCTTCAACGTCATCTGCAAAGTCTGTCCAGCAGGGTCCTCTGGGCCGTGCGTGCGCTGTGGGGACAACATCCAGTTTGAACCACGTCAGGTGGGCCTGACAGAAAGTCGTGTGCAGGTCTCCAACCTCCTGGCCCGCGTGCAGTACACCTTCGAGATCCAGGCTGTCAACCTAGTGACCGAACTGAGTTCAGAAGCACCCCACTATGCAACCATCAACGTTAGCACCAGCCAGTCAGGTGAGGAGACCCTGGCACGTGACTCCCAAAGGTTTAACTACTGTCTCCCATTTGATTTGCTTTTATCTTTTGAATTTTGCAGTTTTATTTTCTTACTTGTGTGTTGTGCTCCTTTTTCTCTTACCCTGCTAGTTTCATGAATACACTTCTGCCCTTCTCATTCCTGCTTTCTCTGAATCACGGAGTCCCATGCTCTACCCGCTGAGCCAAGCGGGTGCCCCCTTTATTCCGGGCTCTCCTTTCTTCCCTTTTGGCAGAAAAACGGAGTTTAGCAGCTAATGTGGTTGTATTTGGAGAAGAGTTGTTGGGGCAGAAAATGCCCTGGAGAAGATAGCAGTGGGAGATGGAGTTTCCTTCACTGGAGATGTTTAAAACCCGCCTGGATGTGTTCCTGTGTGACTTGGTCTAGGTGATCCTGCTGTGTCAGGGGGATTGGACTGGATGATCTTTCGAGGTCCCTTCCAATCCCTAGTGATTCTATGACTCTATGATTCTATGTAATGCTGTAGGTCAGAAGAAGCATATTGGTTCTTTGTGCAAGTTGAGAGACCCTATCAGGGCTTAACAGGGATTGTCATAGCAGCGTTAGAGGGCACTTTTTCATTTCCTCCTCCCGTTGTCACCTTGTCAATCTCCTGCTCCTCTCCTTTCTTTCTGTACTTCTTTCTAGCATTTTTCACACGTCCACTTTTCGTTTTCATCTTTGTATGTTTTGGGATGCTCTGTTTTCACATCCATTCATGTTGCTGTACACTGTCTGCCATTCTCCTCATTTCAATGCGTGCTCTAGTGCAATTGAACAAGTGGCTTAAAGTGTTTAGCCAAGTCTGTCAATGTTTGCCTTGCTGCATAGCAAAGTGAGGAAGGATGAAATAGACAGGCACTGTCCGAAGATGAAAATACAAGCATTCTGTGACCAGAAAGAATATATGCAATGATATCTGCTCATCATCTAAACAGAAATTTAAATACTATAGTTATAAAAATCTCTACAGCTTTTCCAGTTCCTGGAGAGTTGTTAAATGAAATTTTGACAAAGGATCCAGAAGCAAAATCACCATTTCTATTTTACTGAAACTACTCTAGGTTCTTCTGCATGTCATATCTTGTTCTTCTGTCTTGGTGTTCTGATACGTGGTCCTGGAATATTATTCACCTGTCAATAGGAAACAAATTATTATTATTTTTTTTCCTTTTACATGGTAAAAATATTAAACTGTGCTATTCATTTATATCAAAGTTGTGATCCTTGCAAGCAGGAAATTAACTGCCTGGAGCACTAAAGTAAAATCCTGATAGCTTGTGTGGGCAGGACAGGAGAGAGGAGAGATTAGGCAATTGAAGAGTAGGTCAGACTCACGGGTAGCCTACAGAAGGCTTGCACGTACGGAGGGGAATGGAGAACAGTGTCAGGCAAACTCCCATTTCCTGCAAGTCTCATGTACTGGACTGGAGCTAGAGAAAGCCACATGCATACAGGCTTACAGCTTTACTAAATGTCAAAAATAAGAGAGGGCATATGTTGTTCTTTACGTATGTATAAGCTAGTGTGGAGAGGAAATGTTCACAGCTTGTTTAAGAGGCTATAATGAGGAGTAATGTGATGAGGAGGAGAAAGAGGTGGGAACTGTGTGACAGAAAGTGTCTCTAAACATTTAGAGATGTGTAAATGTTAAACTCAAACAAACCCCTAATGAGATTCCACAGTTTAGTCGTGGAAAGCCTTGCAAAACCAGGCTTCAGTAAAGCTTGAGAGAAATGCTGTGAAACCAAGTGTGGCATCGTGATCTTGGTTAAACGACGCGCTGCAATTTTTGGTTCTGTGCTGTGACAAGGAGGGAATAGATATGCACCCTATAAGGTCCTACTGTTAGCAGATGCCAGGGGTTGGACAACATCTGTTTCTTCCCTTTGAAATGTTACGTGGCCAACGCTGAGTAGCAGAGCACGTGTAGGATACATGGTACTCGTAAGAGGTTGGCTGTAAGTGGGTGATCAGTTTTTGTTGACAGTAACAGTTAGGGCTGAGTAGTTTGTTTGGTAGTTCCCTGCAGTTCATTTGGCTTCACTGGAGATGGATGGGTGTTGTATTAACATCCTAAAGAATACTCTTTCTTTATGCTTCTAATCTCAGCCTTCTTCATGTACATCTGAGGTAATTTAACTGAGTAGCAGCTTCTTTCACCTGCCTGGAGTCACCAAATCTGCCTTCTTTTGCTTCCCTTTAACCTTTCCAGGGGTCTCTTGGTGTCTCTGGGAGTGTTGGGTATCTTTAAAGTGCTCCTCTCTTGCAAATTGAACATCAATGCGTACTGAACGGCTTCTTTTTGTATTTGGTTTCTGCTTTTTGTCTTCATCTTCCTCAAGATTGTTAGGAGTGAGCTTGAGATGAGCTGCCCTCGATTCATAGTGACAGCTCATACTAACAAGCCATTGCTTCCTCTGTCACATGGGCTATCTCATCCGTGCCCCTGCTTGCACCTCTTCAACAGCTTTTCACTTTAGCATGCATCGTTGTTGATATTGTTGTGTTGTTGTAACTATTATTAGTAGTGTTGTTGTTATAAAAGCAGAGGTAGACGTTTCAGGATCATGGTTCTGAGAGACAACGAAGACAAGAAGGCATGGAAAGTATAAAAAAAGTAAACTAGAGAAAATACACGTTTTCAGAATATGTGACTATAGCAAAGATTTTCTCACCATTGAATTGAAGATGAACAAAGAAAGACCCTCCTGCACTGGCAGTTTCTGCATGTTCTGTTTACTCATGACGTCAGTCAGAATTCTCTTACTTACTTCATTTTTCTGACCAAAAAAGTCTTCCTCCCAATCCTCTGTCCTTTCAATAGAAGTATGTCAGGCAGTATTCTGTGCTGGAACAGTTCTGCTTTTCTTTTTCCCCTGCCACCTATTTATTCTTTATCAGTGCATCCAAAATACTGTTCCTCTGGGAGCTTGCTTATCCCTGACAGTCAGCTAGCCCTGCTTCCAAATGTGATAGGATTCTTAGTTACACAACCGTGTTTTTCAGAGCTCCTTTGAATTACTCTGAGTATGGTGTTCACAATCTGCAGTGACTCTGTGTCTGAAGAACTGAAAAACTTCCTTCATATAGTAAGACTTAACCTCCTGTGGCAAAAAGCGTCTGAAACCTGTGTGCATAGTAATAATACAACCTGCTGTGAAGTGCAAGAAAGATTTGCAAATTGACAGAAGGAAGAGCAGTCCAAAGATGAGTCGGGAGAGAAGGGAATTGTTTTCTGCTGAGGGTGAATACCTAAAGCAGTCTCAGGATATATATGTTACTCCAGGTAGTACGAATCGCATGAGGAAGTTCCCCCTCCTTCACAGAGGGGAACCCCACGCAAAAAGCCAAGAACTTCAAATCCAGTCACATGATGAGAAAAAAGACAACACTGCAATTGTATTGATTATGTTAAGGTCTTCAAGCGTACTTCTGAGGGTAAACAAATACATCTTCTTGTGTCTCAGGACAAGAGTCAGGTTTTCATTTAAAGGATTGCAAAATGACTTCGTGCCCAGCCGTAAATACCTATTTTTTCATTCTACTTCCACTGAAGCGTGAAGTAATGTCTGTTGCCAGAGACAAGCTGCTGAACTTATTCATTCAGGCAGTTGTTACATTCCTAGAAAGAAGAGATAAAGACAGTAGAGGTTCAAATGTTGGAACGAATGTATATAAGCTTTCAAAAACCAGTGGGGTTTTTTGGTAACTGAATCAAGAGTATCAGGGCTAATTGATGTACGTAAGGGTACAGGTTATGTGACCAGGTTGCCATGTACCTGTGAAACCAGATTGAGCAGCCTTCTGCACTGCTTGGTTCTAGAGCGGTGAGACCTGGCAACATCAAAAATCTGCAGAATTGCCTAAATAAAAGCTAGACAGTCTTAAGGCTTGTGGCAGAGGCTGTATGGGGACAAGGACAATTATGGCTAATGCCAGGAAATGTAAGAGGATCTGATAAAAGATTTTCAGGTGAAGTGGTATGAGGTAAGGAATCTTCTTGATGAAAATTAGAAAAGAATGTAAAGAGAGCTGTCGAAAGCTACGTGCTGCTGTATTGTGCCAAGCTAAGACCAGCCCGTAAAGCAAGTGGAGTGTTGTGACCCCTGTGTTCATTGTCCTGGAATGAACTATATTCATTTTCAGAGTAACAAGCTGTTTGTTTATTTACAATCTAATTTTCAGCTCTGAGCACTAGCAGAGTTCCCTAGGAGTTTAGCTGAATTGTTTTTTCTTCTTTCGTAGCAATGACAAAAATACTTTAGAGTTTTATTTTTTCCCCTTAGTGACATTTGTTGACTTTGTGGTCTTCAGTGAATTTGTCAGGTTATGGCTGGACTTAATAAAAATTGCTAGAGTCATAGAATCATTAGGGATTGGAAGGGACCTCGAAAGATCATCCAGTCTAATCCCCCTGCCAGAGCAGGATCACCCAGACCAAGTCACACAGGAACACATCCAGGCGGGTTTTAAATGTCTCCAGAGAAGGAGACTCCGCAACCCCCCGGGCAGCCTGTTCCTCCTGGGAAGATGTTCCTTCTTATATTTATGTGGAACCTCCCATGTTCCAGCTTACACCCATTATGCCTCGTCCTATTACCAG
Source organism: Rhinopomastus cyanomelas (assembly GCA_013400115.1). Taxonomy (NCBI): domain Eukaryota; kingdom Metazoa; phylum Chordata; class Aves; order Bucerotiformes; family Rhinopomastidae; genus Rhinopomastus; species Rhinopomastus cyanomelas. The sequence continues at coordinate 20,182 of VXBP01004270.1, forward strand.
ATGACATTGAGAAGAGCCTGGCTCCATCCTCCTGACACCCACCCTTCAAATATTTATAGACATTAATGAGGTCACCTCTCAGTCTCCTCCAAGCTCAAGAGACTCAGCTCCCTCAGCCTCTCCTCACAAGGGAGGTGCTCCACGTCATTCATCATCCTCATTGCTCTATGCTGGACTCCCTCCAGCAGCTCCACATCCCTCTTGAACTGAGGGGCCTAGAACTGCGTCCAGTTCTGGAGCTCTTATTACAAGAAGCATGTGGAGATGCTGGAGTGTGTCCAGAGGAGGGCCATGAGGATGATGAGAGGGCTGGAGCACCTCTCCTATGAGGCCAGACTGAGAGAGTTGGGGCTGTTCAGTCTGGAGAAGAGGAGACTCCCAGGTGACCTTATTGTGGCCTTCCAGGATCTGAAGGGGGCTACAAAAAGGCTGGGGAGGGGCTTTTTAGGATGTCAGGTAGTGACAGGACTAGGGGGAATGGAGCAAAGCTGGAGATGGGTAGATTTGTACTGTATGTGAGGAGGAAGTTCTTCACCATGAGAGCGGTGAGGGCCTGGAATGGGTTGCCCAGGGAGGTGGTTGGGGCCCCATCCCTGAAGGTGTTTCAGGCCGGTCTGGATGGGGCTCTGGCCAGCCTGGTCTTGGGTGGAGTGTCCGTGCCCATGGTGGGGAGGGTTGGAACTGGATGATCAGGTGGTCCCTTCCAACCCTGAGTGATTCTGATTCTGTAACTTCTCCAGTGAAGTGATCCTGCTGTGGCAGGGGGATTGGACTAGAAGATCTTTCGAGGTCCTTTCCAATCCCTAATGATTCTATGATAACTGCTAGAAGAAAGTAATCCACTTTAGCACTTCCTACACATGGTGCAAACACTACATGTTTGCACCATGAGGGGAGAACTCAGTGTGCTTGTTTTCACATTTTGGGTTTCAGCAACTGTTCAAATGATGACAGAAACTTTTTTAGCGAGTAGAAATAGGAGATGCACATTAAAACACGGGACCTTGTATCGTAAAGGATTTTGTCCTGTTTAGTGTTAGACCTGTTACAAGTGTAAGTGGATCACATATGCAAAAAGGAGTAGTAATGGAGATAAGGAAAGTAAAAATAACAAAATGATTTGCCTTTCTGAAGCACTCTTCATCCACAGCCAGTTAAGCACCAGTTTATGACAGAAGACAACCTAAGATACTTCTAAAGGATTTTCAGGTATTTAGAGAAAGAGTCAGAACTAACTTGAAGTCTGTGATTAAGATAGGACATTTCCAACAAAAGTCAAGATATTAAACACACAACAGGCAGTTTCCATACCCAAACCAGAATGATCTTCCTTGAAGATGTTCTATGAGAAGATATTGGAACAAAGCTAGGGACTTCATGCCATTTGCTTAGATTATGAAATTAATAAGATAGCTAAACATGTAATGAAGGAGAAACAAGAATGTGGTACTGGTAGACTTGGGGATAGTATTAGAGCACATTAAAGGCACAACTGAGGTTAACAAACCATGTGAAATGCAATGAGGAAGGCAATGGAACATTTCAGAAGCTTATAGGATGAGAAGAAAGGGGAAGAAAACCCATAAATACATGGAAAAAATGCACAAGCCCCAGCAGAGCTTAATTTGTGTCCCTATTTAAGTGATGACCTCTGAGGCCGTTGTCTCAACTTCTGTTGTAAGTCATGGACATCTAGTCAGAACTGCTGAGTGAGTAACTCAACTGTCTGGTCAGAACCAGAAAATTGCAAAGCTTGAAAAAGACCTTTGGAGATCTTATCAGCCTCCCCCTGCCCAAGCAGTACCCCCTTGATCAGGTTGCCCACAGTGACATTCAGATCAGATCTGAATTCCTTGTAGAAGGGTGTCTCCAGAACCCCTCTGGGTCACCTGCTGCAGTCACCCACATGGTAAAAAGCACTTCCTTGCATTCAGAGGAACACAAGGATGCACACCTGCTGTGCTTCAGTTTGAGCCTCTGGACCACTGACAAGAGCCTCTTTGCATCCTCCCTTCAAGCTTTTATTTGTGCTCACTGATGAGATTCCTGGAAACCTTCCCTTCTCCAGGCTGAAGAGGCCCATCTCTCTCAGCCTCTCCTATGCTCTAGTCCCCTCATCATCTTTGTGTCCCTTAGCTGGATCCTCTCCAGTATGTCCATGTCTCTCTTGTAGTGTGGCTGCCAGAACTGGGCACAGGAGGGCTTGCAAGTGTGGCTGCAGCAAAGCTGAACAGAGAGGAAGTCTCTCATCCCTTGACCTGCTGGCAACATTCCTCCTAGTGTAGCCTTTGGTGTTCTTTGCATCCAGGGCACGTTACTGGCTTGTGTTCATCTTGGTGCCCACCAGGTCTCCGAGACCCTTTCTGCAGCCCTGCTCTGCACATGGTCAGTGCCCAGCATGTACTAGTGTGTGGGATTATTTCTCCCAAGGTTCAGGACTCTGCTCTTGTTTTTGTTGAATTTCATAAAGATCCTGTCATCCTGTTTCTCTCCAGACTGTGGAAGTCCCCGCAGGTGGCAGCACAGCCTGCTGGCATATCAGCCTCTTCACCCTGTTTTGTGTGATCAGCAAACCTGCTTAGGGTACGTTCTGCCCCTCATCGTGTCCTGAGTGACTGTGTTGTGCAGAATAAGCCCCGGTATTGATCCGTGCTCTGTCGTGCTAGGTGCTGGCCCTCATCTCCGCACTGGTCATCACCCTCTGAACAATTTTGTTGTGGCAGTTTTCAGTTAACCTCACTGTTTGCTCCTCCAGCCCCCTACATCTAGCTAGCTAGTGTGACACAGGAACAGCAGAAGCTTAAGAACCTACTGTAGTGCCATCTAGATGACAGAATGGATGTGATGGGCCTCTCATATGTGTGGGCAACTGAATTGCTCCTTGCACCATTGTTTTGGAGTTAAATTGTTCATTAGATTCCACTGATTGCATCAATGGTTTCGTTTGCTTGTCATGGGTATCTACATGGGATGTGGACTGAATGTCACGTGCCAGAGGTGCTCATGGTCCACAGAAAACAGGTGCTTGGTAGCCATGCTACGCATAAGTGCGGGCCACCATGTGCGTTTATACAAGTCTGCATTTCCTTACAGTTCTTTTAGTCTGTCAATTGTCATGAAAACGCTGTCTGGCCATGGCTTGGATGGGTGTCTGCTCTACTGGATTAAACTCTAGGTGGAGAGCTGGACCTGAATTGTGGTGGTGAATGGAATTAAATCCAGTTTCAGCTGATCACAAGTGGCATTCCCCAGGGCTCAGTACTCGGGCCATTCCTAATTTCTTTGTTAATGATCTGGATATGGGGATCAAGTGTGCACTCTGTAAGTTTGCAGATGACACCAAGTTGATCCCACTGGCTTAGGCTTTTCCCTCAAGTAACATCTGCCTATTAGGTCCATACAACTGAAATGAATTTTTTTGATGTAGCAGACTGCATTATCCTGGACATTCCTCCACCTACCACAGGATAACCCTGAGTGATGGACGGTTCTGGTTAACAGGAACATTATGAAATCCTGAGACACATGGTGAAGAGATACTGATTGTAACTCTGGGTATCATAGAATGGTTTAGGTTGGAAAGGAGCTCAGAGATCTTCTACTTCCAAACCTCCTGCCATGGGCAGTGATGTCTCTCACCAGACTCTGATGGCGTAGAGCCCCATCCAACCTTGAACATTTCCAGGGAGGAGACATCAACAGCTCCTCTGGGCATCTTGTTCCAGTGCCTCACTGCGGTCACAGTAAGGGATTTCTTCCTAAGAGCCAATGTAAAGCTCTTTTAGCTTGACATCATTCCCTCTTTTCCTATCTCTAGAGTCCCCTATAAAAAGTCCCTCTCCAGCTTTCCTGTGGGCCTCCTTCAGGTACTAGAAGACTGCTACAATGTTGGGGATGTTCTCCAGACTGAACGTCCTCAACTCTCTCACCCTGTCTTCATAGCAGAGGTAGTCTAGATCTTTGATTTTCCTTGGGGCCCTCCTCTGGACTTACTCTAACAGTTACATGTCCTTTTTGTATTGATTACTCCGGAACTGGATGCAGTACTTCAGACGAGCTCTCACAAGAGCAGAGTAGAGGGGGAGAATGACCTTCCTTGACCTGCTGGGGATGCTTCTTTTGATACAGCCCAGGATGCAGTTGGCCTTCTGTGCTGCACTCACACATTGACGGCTCATGTGGAGCTTCTCATCTACCAGCACCCGAAGACAAGGGTGTCATACAGGATGGTGGCAAATGCCTTGCACGAGTGGGGAAAGGCACTCCCTTGATGTCTTCTCTCTTAAGCTTCTCACGCGTTGTAACCTGCTTCTGCAAGCGGCGTGGAGTGCGATGGATCTTCCTCGTTCGGGTTCAGCTTTTCAGAGTGTCTTTCTACCGTTGCCAAGATTGATAGTACGTATTAACCTCAAAACGGGTATGTTTGAGGCAAGATACAGGTCAGATGTTGCAAGGTGACCGTGAATGTTCAGGACAGGACTGGAGGGAAAATGTAACTGCTAATTGGCCCAGAGGAGTGGGCGAAGAGTCATAGAGATGGAATGTTGGATTAGCTAAACAGGGTCGGGCCTGGTTTGAACTTGAACAGGAGACAGTCTGGGTACACCAGGTGCTGTAGGCTTGCCCTGCTCCAGCAGTGGGGCTTGGACTTAGATGATCTTTCAAGGTCCATTCCAACCTGTAACGTTCTGTGATGCTGTGAAGGTCTTCTTTCAAAACTAAAAGGAAGTAGGCTCTTTCCTGGCAGTGCAGCTGTGGTTTAGGTTTTCACTTCTCCATGTGTGTGCTTTATGTCCCATGAGACAGAAGTTCAACTTTTCTCATTAAAATGTGGTGGCATTTGCCTTGATCAGATGTTAAATGACCAGGTACCCACTCATTTGGATACAGCAGCATTCATTTGTGTCTGAAGTGCTACCTGTGGGCTGGGTTAATTGCTGCTCTCTTCCATCCTTGTAACAACATTGTCATTAGCAGGTGAAGAAGTTGGGCAATCTTGTTTGAAAGACAAGCAACTGTAAGAAATGAAAGGATTATGGAAGAGAGAAAGCATTTAATTGTTTATACTCTTACTTTTTTTCATTTACATTTTTAACTTGTTCCCGCTTGCCTAAGATGTTTGGAGCCCATTTGAAGTATGTCTTTCAGAATAATTTTATCTTCTTGTTAAAAACAGCCCTTTCATCTTTTCACAGTTAATGGGAGCAGAAAAGCTATTCTGCAGATTTTGTTCATTTGCCAAATATCTCTTCATTTCTCACATCAAGAAAGTTTATGTCTGTTATATAGAGCCAGTGAAATTAGGTGGCAGCTTTTCACTGGCATGTTTTCTGGAACATTTAAATGTTGCTGAAAATGCTGCTTTCACTAGGAAAATGAGGGTTCCCTAGATGCCTGCTGCAGGTTTCTTGGCATCGTGACATTTTGCTTGCAGAGAGAAAGCAAAGCTTGATAAGAGCTTTGTGGGCAGACAGCTGGCGGGCTCAGAAATCCTCTTCCAATTACCCAGAATTTTTTGCCTGGAAATCTTTCTAAGCAGAACCGTGTTTTCTTCTGGTGTTTCACATGAACCTGGAGAATTGTGCATTTGTGTGCACGTGCACAGAAGCGCGTGGATGGTTTTTGTACAAAAGTGGATTTTTGTACAGAAAGCTTCACATGCAGGTGGCTCGAGCAGACATTTGTCTCCCCTTCTGCTCTAAAGACATTTTTTAGGATTAACCCCTTCAGGAAAGGCCCTGCTGTTAAGCACGTGTTGTGTAATTCTGTTGTCTTCAGAACCCGTGAATGGTTCCCCTAGGAGGACAATAAAATGAGAAGCAAAACTTCCCCAGTTAGTAGCTTCGATTGCTCCTCGTTGTAATCTCAGTTCAGTTTGGTGAACAATGTTTGAAATGGTTAATCATCTAACCTTCAGCACTGTGTTTTGTTTCCTTCCCAGTGATTTCATGAGTTTTGGGTTAGTGAAAGACATGTCACAGAATCACAGAACATTAGGGACTGGAAGGGACCTCGAAAGATCATCTAGCCCAGGCCCCCTGCCAGAGCAGGATCACCTAGACCAAGTCGCGCAGGAACATGTCCAAGTGTGTTTGAGATACCCTCAGATGAGGGTGTCTAATTATCCATGCAGTAGCACTCTGCTTGAACTGAGAGTGTTGGAGGCAGATAACAGGAAATAGAAGTGCTAGACTGGGCACTCTGCTGGGAAGAATGGAAAAGCAAAAAAACAAGGCAGCTGTTCTGAAAGGACTTAGCTGCATACATGGATGACGATGCTTTAGCACTCTGTGACACAAGTAATAAAGACTGCATAGGAAGATATTTTCTTGTCCCACAAACAAACTCAAAGTTACCAAGTATTTCCAAGCTGCATAAAGAGCCAAAAGACCAAACACAATTCAAGCACCATAATCACTATAAAAACATTTCCTGTCTCAATCACTAAAGTATTTCATTTTGACACTCCTAAGCATTGTAATGAAATCTGGATCAGCATTAAAAAATGGTATCTTGCTTACCTGGTCAAAGACAAGCAAGTTTGCATTTGAAAATCGTATTTTCTGTAGCTTTGAAAATTGTACTTTGACACAAATTTTCCTGTAATGTGAGTCAGG
>VXBP01004271.1:0-23050 GCA_013400115.1 Rhinopomastus cyanomelas
TCTTTCGAGGTCCCTTCCAAACCCTAATTATTCTAAGATTCTATGAATAGGACGAATTAACCAGGACAGTGGAAGAGAAATGAGGGGAAGGAAAAGAGTATGGGGAGAAGGAAGCTGTGACTTACTTCCACCCTGCATTAGACTGGGATTTTTATCTTTTGTAATTAACTGCAACACAAACTTGGGATCTGATAGTTTAGAGTGTTCAAGAGCTGTTTGTTTTCTTCCCTCCAGGGTTGTGCTGTGATTTACGTACCTGTTAAAGGAGCAAGGCACAGGTCTCTGAGTGTGTCATTGCTGGTGGGAGCTCAGTTGGCTTGCTGACAACGTACGTCATAAGAAAATCCTTCCTAGGTGAGTTAAACCTGGTGCCCATCATGGCTCACTCACAAATCTATTGAAAGAATTCCAGTATTAGGGCAAGCGTCACTGAGAGAAAACAGACACTGAATGACAAAATAAAGATAAGCCAATTGCTCATAGCAGGATGGCTGATGCTTTTAAATTGTTTGGTGGAATTCATGTCTTTTGCGAGAAAGAAGCTTCCCCTAGTGACTGGAGCAGCCAAAATTTCAAAGACAGGCTACCCGAGAGAAATCCCACTCTTGTTTTCACTGAAGTCAGTTTGCAGTACTGCTGAGAGGGGCCTGAAACTTGCAGGTTCTGCACTTGTTGCATCAGCAATGAATCAGTAATGAATGGAGCAAGAAAATTATCATGACAATGTTTCCTGTGCTAGTAAGAAGCTCTGCTGGCAAAGAGTAAAAGCCTGAGCCATTCAAAGGAGCAGTGGCTGCTGGTTTATTACTACTGGATGGATGGGAGGCTGGATGGATGGGACTGTTACTTTCCCTTCTGGTTATATAAATAAAATGCTTGGAATAGTTATGTCACTCATATAGCGATAGACTTAAGAGCCAATAAGCTTAGAACACGCAGTTAAGCCTAATTCTATATAAACTAATGTTTAGGCGTAATAAATCGGAACTTGCTTTATCACTTGTATTGAGTCGACTGCATGCTTCTCCGCACCTCCCCCAGCAAGTGGTGACCCCGACGTGATAAGGGCACCTAGGATTCGTTCCTGTGGCTGGGGAGCGCATCTCGGACAAAGAGCGCCAGTGGCAGCGACCGGTGGGCATCTCGAAAAGAGGAACGTCTGGACCGACCGAGACGGGGTCTGCACGGTCCGAGGAGGGCTACCTGTGTGGATAGACACAATCATGGAGGAGGACGCGGAAGACACTGGAAGACACGGCGTGGGAAGATACGGTGGCTGCTTAAAGACTTCGTGGTTAGACACAGTTTCGCGGAAAGACGCGAAGCGGATCAACGCTGATTCAGTGCACAGTGGATAAAGAGGTAGCCCTCTCTTTATTACAAAGCTTTTTAGAAAAGCGTGGGGTTCAATTTCCCAGTAAGCAGCTGCCAGGGCTTCTAGCCTTCAGAGCAGCAAAGGAGTTCTTTAGTGAACCAGAACTGTATTTTGAAGAGGAGGAATGGAGGAAATACGGGGACTGTCTCTGGAACTTAGTTATTGACGACGATAAAACAGCAAAATGTTAATGAAACCATGAAGAGAGACTATAAACTGTATTCAAAAATATAAGAAGGAGAAGGAGCTGGCCACAGTCGTAACGCGACAGCTCGATCCGCATCACAGCGACACAGCCGGGGTCCTTACTGTCGAAGGGGGACTATATACCGACACCATCAACCGGAGGACTGATCCCGGTAAAGCCCCCCTGGCCTACAGATTGTCTGCAAGATTCTCTTCCGCCGCTGCCAAGTGAAGAAGGGGGGTCCGACGATAGTGAGGTAATGCCGACAGCCCCATCGTTACCCAGAGATCAACTTGAGGAAATGCAGGAACCTGAGGGTTTAGCTGGTGGAGCGAAAGAGGAACGAGGCAGATACTTATGTGAGCGAAGTTTCGGGAGCCAACGACCAGGCTCAGTGAGCGGGAACTGGAATGAGCAACAGCTGTGGAGGTTTTTTGTATTCATAGAATCATAGAATCATAACGGATCGGAAGGGACCTTGAAAGATCATCTAGTCCAATCCGCCTGCAACAGCAGGATCACCTAAACCAAGTCACACAGGAACCCATCCTTGAATATCTCCAGTGAGGGAGACTCCACAACCCCCCTGGGCAGCCTGTTCCAGTGGTCCGTCACCCTCACCGTGAAGAAGTTGTTTGGTGACAGCTGGGAGAGAACTTTTTGAGTTGCCCCAGCAACCAAAAACAAATGTTTGGGTTACATTAGCAAATGTTACTGGGCAAGAGACGTTGTGTCTTGCTACAGCCTCTCTGAACCACCCCTTTTCCACATGTCTGGTTGGACTGCCGTTGAATGAATGGCCTATTCCAGGAAACTTGCACCAGATATTTCCACCCGTAACATCACTAATAACCTCACTGATTCCTGGGTGGTGCACCTCCCTATAACTCCTTTGGAACCGCAAGAGATAGCACTGTTAGGTTCAGTTAAGATGGACCTATGTGTGAAATTTAATTTTACAGGTAAAAACCAATCGTTCACCTGGGATGTCACTGCTGTCCATCCAGCATTTAAAAATGCCATGATATGGTACAATTATACATCAGCAAACGTTTCCAAGTCTACCAATAGGCCTTTGCAATTACCTACGGGTATCTTTTTCATTTGCAGGGATAGAGCATGGCCAGGAATCCCTTTGCAGATTAAAGGAGGCCCCTGCAGTCTGGGACAACTGACCGTATTGACACCTAATCACTCTGTGGTCTTACAACACCGTTTGTCACATCAAGTGAAAAGAGCTATCCACGCATATGCCCCAGACTGTCGGGACAAGGTGAACATATGGAACTTTGGTCAACATTTTACAGCCGCATTATTAGCACCAGGGGTTGCAGCTGCTAAAGTTTGGCAGATCTAGACAAAAAAGCATGCTGGCTAGCTAAGCAGACGAATGCTACTAGCAGTGCCTTATCTAGTTTATTGCTTGACGTTGATAGTGTGAGACATGCGACTTTGCAGAATAGAGCTGCAATAGACTTTTTGTTGTTGGCTCAAGGCCATGGTTGTGAGGATTTTGAAGGAATGTGTTGCATGAATCTTTCTGATCACTCTGAGTCTATTCATGCCAGCATCCAGGCCCTCAAAGAAGGCGTTAATCATTTATCAAAGAGCAAGAACTGGGACTGGCTTGATAGTTTATTTGGGCAGTGGGGCCTGGGGGGATGGTTAAAAAGCTTGCTTAAGGGGCTTGTTTATGCCTTGTTTGTATTTTTAGTCATATTAATTATGCCGTGTATTTTTCAATGCTGTAAGGACCTTATAATGCGAAATGTAGATAAACCAGCCTCCAAAGCCTTGATTGTACAAAAAGAAAAAGGGGGAATTGTTGCAGAGTGGCTAAGAGAAAAGGGGCATGGATCAGTAGAGGCTGTGTACAATTCAGGCTTTGAGGAGGGCTATGGGCAGGAACAGTTAGAACGGAGTTAGGCCTGGTGGGACGAAAGCCATGGGAAGCAGCTGATGTGATGATTGAACACTGAAGATAGCATGGACAATGAGATTATGACCAAGGATGAAGCCAAGGACTCAGCAAAGGTCTTGCAACACTGTATTGAACAGGGACAAGGCACTAAGACAGGATTCTTTTGTGACTTGTAGTCAGAACAGAGTTTGATTGTTCGTGTGGTATCAGGTCTTTTGACCAATAAGTGCTTGGAATAGTTATGTCAATCACATAGCGATAGACTTAAGAGCCAATAAGCTTAGAACACACAGTTAAGCCTAACTCTATATAAACTAATGCTTAGGGTGTAATACATTGGAACTTGCTCTATCACTCATATTGAGTCGACTGCATGCTTCTCCGCGCCCCCCCCAGCAGTTATAGCTACAGCCTGAAAAAACCCCCAAAACACAAAGAGAGGCAACGTTGCACAAGTGTTTCACCACACAGCATGACAAAGCTGATTTGTGGAGTTTACTGACTCCGTAGGACATGCAGAAGCAGTGCAGTGTAGTCAAACACACCGTATGATGATGCTTTATATCAAGTGCAGCCAGCTGGGGCATGTAGTAGAGAGAATGCTTTGGTTATGATACCCAACCAAAAGTAAAAACCAAGCAAAGAGCACATCGCTGTGTTAGAGTCACAGAATCATTCAGGTTGGAAAAGACCCCCGGGATCATCCAGTCCAACCATCAAACCCCGCTCTACAAGGTCACCCCTCAACCAGATTCCCCAACACCACATCTAAGTGACTTTTAAATTCATCCAGGGATGGGGACTGAACCCCCACCCTGGGCAGCCCAGTCCAGGGCCTGACCACTCTCTCCGGGAAGAATTTCTTCCCAAATGTCCAGTCTAACCCTCCTCTGCCGAAGCTTGAAGCCCTTCCCTCTGTCACTAATGATCTATGAGAAGGGACCAGCACCAACATCACTACAATGTCCTCTCATGTAGTTGTAGAGAGCAGTAAGGTCTCCCCTCAGACTCCTTTCTCAAACTAAAATATTCACCATCATAGAATCATAAAGGACGGAAGGGACATCAAAAGATCATCTAGTCATTGCACTGCTCTTCACAATGGCACTGCAGCACTCACATATCAGAGTCACAGAACACTAGGGATTGGAAGGGACCTCAAAAGATCATCTAGTCCTTAGTTAATCTGTTAAACTGGGAGCCAGCTAAGTTTGAGGAAACTTAATGCATTTTTATAGTTAGGAGACCTATTCTGTCGGCAAGTAACAACGACCTTCACATCTTAGTGAAGAAAAAGTGGTGGAGTGACACTTGGTAGAGCAAGCTAATCAGTTCTCCCTGAATACTCTGTTTTCTTGATAGCCAAATATTAAAGCCAGATAATCACAGATGATGTGCATCTATTTTCCCTACGAAGAAGCTAATTTGCAAGTCAATTTTGAAGGAATTAAAATTGCTGCTGCTAAAATAGACCAAGTACATTGTGTTATTTGTGCCTGGTGCTCTTAGCTGTTTGTTATTGTGTTTGCTTCTTTCTTTTCCAGTCCTTTATGGTGGGTCTCTCACATGTTATTGTACATTAGCCTGCTTTGCTGCATAACAAATACCTCCACGTCTTCGCTAAGCAAAAGACTGCCTGAGAAGGGTAACGGCAATATCAGTGGGGGTAAAAAAACTAGTGCTCCAAAAAGCCATTTGAAGTACACTTGAACAGTAATTACAGGCAACAATGCCTCTGCTCCTTGAAATTTCTCATAGAAATGGCAATAGTGCTAATCGAGTTGCTGGAGCCAGTGCAGAGGGGTCAACGAAGCTGGGGAAGGGCCTGCAGAATCAGTCTGATGAGGAGAGATGGAGAGAGTTGGGGCTGTTTAGTTTGAGGAGGAGGAGGCTGAGGGGAGACCTCATCACTCTCTACAACTACCTGAAAAGACAGTGTAGAGATGCTGGTGCTGCGCTCTTCTCACAGGTCATTAGCAACAGAACCAGAGGGAAGGTCTTCAAACTCCAACAGGGGAGGGTTGGACTGGACATGAGAAAGAAATTCTTCATGGAGAGGCACTGGAATGGGCTGCCCAGGGTGGTGGATGAGCCCACATCCCTGGATGAGTTTGAAAGTCGCTTAGATATAGTACTGGGGGTCTGGTTTAGGGGTCACCTTGTAGACCAGGCTTGGTGACTAGACTTGATGATCCCAGGGGTCTTTTCCAACCTGAATGATTCCATGAATCTCTGAAACCTGACTAAAATCTGGGCCAGTTTAGAATGCATCTGCCTAAAGACCTTACTGAACACATCTGCCCCCTCTAGAAAGACCTGCACGAAAATACACGCAAGAGCTGAAAAGTGTTTGAATTTTCCTCTGTTTTCGTTAAGGTTTTGCCATTCAGCGATGATTATCAGTACTAGAGCATTATCTGCATGAACCACACAGGCTGCAGTACAGCCAGACAACAAACTGGAATGGTTTGTGAAGTCTCCTGCTCTGGAGACGTTTCAAACCCTCCTGTCCACGTTCCTGTGTGATCCTGCTGTGGTGGGGGATTGGACAGGATGATCTTTCAAGGTCCCTTCCAATCCCTACCGCTCTGTGATTCTGTGAAGTGCTACATGTAGTGTCTGGGCCCCGATCCCGCGTCCCGGTGAAATGCTCTGCCGCTGTATGCACCCCTGGGCACTGTGCGGGTTGGGCTTGTAGTTCCTGCTGGCTGCTTCTGCTGGAAGTCCAAAATGGATAAACTTGGATCCCCTGACTCAGGCTTGGCTCTGTGCGTGAGAAGGATAGCTGGTAGATTGTGTCGACTGGGTTGAAGTCTCAGACTGTAGTCACAAAGCACACTGCTTCCACCTGGGCACCATTTAAGGCTATCTGTCAAGACCATGCTATGCCAGCAGGGAAAATAATGTTATTTTAAATAATATCAGCTATTCCCAAGGCAACTAATCCCTACGGTGCAGCACAGGAAAACATCTAAGAAAAACGGTAATGATGCTGAGGTCGGTAAATCACACAGATGCATCTCACACCCTCCCAGTACACACTGGGAATGGTGAGTTGACAACCTGTGCGGTTCCAGGCCAAACATAGGGCAGGGGCTGATCTGGAGACATTTCATGATGCTGTTCTTATCACAGAATCACAGAATGTTAGGGATTGGAAGGGACCTTGAAAGATCATCTAGTCCCATCCCCCCTGCCGCAGCAGGATCCCCTAGATCCAGTCGCACAGGAACACGGCCAGGTGGTTTTTAAACATCTCCAGAGAAGGAGACTCCACAACCCCTGGGCAGCCCCTGCCAGGGCTCTGTCACTCTCACTAGGAAGAAGTTCCCTTTCAGATTAATGTGGAACCTCCTCTGCTCCAGCTCACAGCTGCTGCCCCTTGTCCTATCACTGGGTGCCCCTGAGCAGAGCCCGGCTCCAACCTCCTGACACCCACTCTTTCCATAATTATCAACATTAATGGGGGTCACACCTCAGTCTCCTTTTTTCCCAGCTTAAGAGCCCCAGCTCCCTCAGCCTTTCCTCAGCAGGAAGACGCTCCACTCCATCATCTTTGTGGCTCTGCGCTGGACTTAAGATGCTTCCGTGGCAGTGATGGGTATTTAGCTTTCCCCATGCGTAAGGATGTGTTTTAATTAACCCTCAGCTAAGGACACTGAGCTCTGCCTGCGTTCTTACCATGCCTTTTGCGGTTAATGGCTGTGCTCTGGACAAAATAAGCCCTTGGCTGTGCCAAACTCTGTGCTAGGTCTGCACAAACCCTGGCTAAACTGCGCTCGGGCAATCGCTGGCCATCTTCCTGAGGAAGCTGTCTTAGCTTTGCCATTAAGGACAGCAGACAGGCTCAAACCGGCACTGGGAGCAGAACCGTTAGCGCAGAGGGGCTCATTTCACATGGCCAAACGCGGGGTAGATCCACTCTTTTGGACAATGTTGTGAAACTGCCATGACCAGAACTCACCGCTCTGTTTATGTAAAGCAACCACTGCAACCAGTTCAACCAGTCCCTTGAGAAATCCCATTGCATAGGGAAGTGAGCAGCTGCCAGTGCATTTCCATATCGCTTAGTTAAATAAGGCTGAGGTTGGTCTCACAAGGCTCCTGCCATTGCTCTCACCTACCCTGGCTACTTCACTCCCCAACCTTGCTGTGGTAACATGAGGTTCATTTAGAGCTGAGCCCAGACTGCAGCTTGGTAGGACCAGCCCAGCACATCACAGAATCACAGAGCATTAGGGATTGGAAGGGACCTCGAAAGATCATCCAGTCCCATCCTCCTGCCACAGCAGGATCCCCTAGATCCAGTGGCACAAGAACATGTCCAGGCAGGTTTTAAACTTCTCCAGAGAAGGAAACTCCACAACCCACCTGGGCAGACCCTGTCAGTGCTCCATCATCCTAATTGGGAAGAAGTTCCTTCTCATATTGATGTGGCACCTCCTCTGTTCCAGCTCACACCCACTGCCCCTTGTCCTATCACTGGGTGCCCCCGAGCAGAGCCTGGCTCCATCCTCCTGACACCCACCCTTCACATATTGATCAACGTTCATGGGGTCACCCCTCAATCTCCTTTCCCAGCAGAAGAGCCCCAGCTCTTCCTGACCCTTTCCTCAGCAGGGAGATGCTCCCCTCCCTCCATCATCTTTGTGGCTCTGCACTGGACTCTCTCCATCCAGAGGACCTTGGTGGCCTTGAGAAATGTCCAGTGCAAACTGCATGAGGTTCAAGTCCAAGTGCAGGGTCCTACACCTGGGCTGAGCGAATGCCGGGCACAATGACATGCTGGGTGCAGAGCGGGTTGAGAGTAGCCTTCAAGGGAATGACTTAGGGCTGCTGAGTGACAAGAAGCTCTACATGAGCCAGGTTTGTCGAGATTTTTACTGCCTTTCACTCCAGGCTGTAACTGTCCAGAAACATCTAACATCTCCTTCCTTGGGTGCACAGTGCCACCTAGTCCCTCACCAATCAGCCTGGAGAGGAATTAGTCAGGTTCCTGAAATTCTGAAGCATTTCATTTTGCAGGACAAGCAGCAGGAACTGCTTCTGTTAACCAACGCTGCAGCTTTGCTGCACTTTTCTCTTGTCCTTACTTCACCTACATCCCATTGTCTGCTGACTGGACTGCTACCTGTGGCAGGTGGCTACTTGCAGAGAACGAAAGGTTCGTTACCTCTGTAGCTGGCGTTTTGCTTCTGCTAGAAACAACCCAAACCACCAATTTCACCTGCCTGCTTGCATCTTTCACAGAATCACACAATCATAGATCAGACTGGGCTGGAAGGGACCTCCCATGGTTTTGACAATCCTGTGATTCTGTAGTACTCGGGGACAGGGTTTAGTGGTGGGTTGTTAGAGGTAGGGTAGTTGGGTTAGGTCGAAGTTGGACTTGAAACGCTTTTCCAACCTGAGCAATTCTGAGATACTGACTCACAGACCACTAGGGATTGGAAGGAACCTCAAAAGACCATCCAGTCCAATCCCCCCCCATAGCAGGATCCCCTAGACCCAGTCTCACAGGAACATGGCCAGGTGGGCTTGAAACGTCTCCAGAGAAGGAGACTCCACAACCCCCTGGGCAGCCCCTGCCAGGGGCTCTGTCACTCTCGCCAAGAAGAAGTTGCTTCTCAGATTGATGTGGGACCTCCTCTGTTCCAGGCCACACGTGGTGCCCCTTGTCCTGCCACTGGGTGCCCCTGAGCAGAGCCTGGTCCATCCTCCTGACACCCACCCTGTCCACACTGATAACATAATACGTACATATTTGTACTGAAGCCTTCACATCATCAATCCAGCTTGATTGCAGAAGCCACATCCAGGACCCCGCGCTGCTGTCCCTACACGTGCAGCTTGTTCCTCTGAGCAGAAGATGGCACTCTTGACATTAACTTGCTCGAGCAAGTTTATTACTAGAAACCAACACACGGAGAGAGAAAGAAATGCCTGGTTCTCAGCAAGATGTATAAACCAGAGAAACCAGTGCATCTGAAATCTCACTTAGGCACCATTAAAAAAGGAAAAGACAAGCTAATAGAGAGGGAGGACAAATGCTAATCAATACTTAGCAGGATTTTGTCATAGCACTGTGATGATTCCAACGTTCTCATCCCCCTTTGTCTCTCTCTAGTGTAACTAGATTCCTGCTTTCTCCATCTCTCCCTCCAGTAGTACCTTTCAAGGCAGCTAAATGACCTACACAGCTGGACATCCAATGTCTGTGCAACAACCAGCCTTTCCAGAAGCTTCCTCCCTTGTACTTGGCACTGGGGAGGCCGCACCTTGAGTACTGGGTCCAGTTTTGGGCACCTCAGGACAAGGGAGACATTGAGGGGCTGGAGCCAGTGCAGAGGAGGGCAACAAAGCTGGGGAAGGACCTGGAGAATCAATCTGATGGGGAGAGATGGAGAGAGTTGGGGCTGTTCAGTCTCAAGGAGGCTGAGGGGAGACCTCATCACTCTGTACAACTATCTGAACAGATACTACAGAGATGTTGGTGCTGGTCTCTTCTCACGGGGAACTAGTGACAGAACCAGAGGGAAGGGCTTCAACAGGGGAGGGTTAGACTGGACATCAGCAAAAAGTTCTTCATGGAGAGAGTGGTCAGGCACTGGACTGGGCTGCCAAGGGGAGGGGCCGAGTCCCCATCCCTGGATGAGTTGCTCAGATGTAGTGTTGGGGGATGTGATTTAGGGTGACCTTGCAGAGCAGGGTTGCTGGTTGGACTCTATGATCTCAAGGGTCTTTTCCAACCTGAATGATGCTGTGATCTTATGATTCTAAGACGAGTGATCACTACACTTGTGCATGGCTCAATTTTGTGGCACGAACACCCGGAGGAACTTCTTTACAGATGGTCCTGGCAGACCGTCAGAATAACTGACCAGCCAAGACTGTTCCTTAAACAAGAAATGCTTGCCTGGGGAAGGAAGCTAGCACCCACATGTGGGAACCCTTGCAGAAGCCATCTTCAGTCCTGCTTCTTCCTCCCTCCTCTCTTTCAAAATAAATAAATCTAATAATAAATAAGTCTTAAAGATCAAACCCCTGTCCTTCACCCCTTCTTCCAAAACAGCAGACGGCATCCCTCCTCGAACGCCCTGCACACACTCCATTCCCAATCCAGCCAAAGCACCTGGCAACGGAGCAAAGCCAGGAACAACAATCTGCCAACACATCCCATCAGGACCCAATGGAAGGATTTGGAGATTAACAGGCTTACCCAGCACAAGTCTGCAGAGGGAAATCCCGTCTCATTGGCTTCTGAGGCTTTAAAATACATCTTTAGCGTCGTCTCTGTAAATCAAATCAAGCAGTTAAATCCCTTACTCCTGCCCTTCCTCTCACCATATCCTGCTAAAACACTTGGTGACTGAATCTGTTGGATTCATGGGGTTCTTTGCCTCATCCTAGGGACCAAACCATCAGTAACAGGAGGGTCTGCAGTGCTTTAAGAAAGATTGAGGGGCTGGAACCGGTCCCAAGGAACAAAGAGGCTGGGAAGGGACGGGAGGGAAAGGCTCATGGGGAGAGGCTGAGGGACCTGGGGGAGTTTAGGCTGAAGAAGAGGAGACTGAGGGGGAACTTCTCCCAATCTCCAACTCCCTGAAGGGAGGTTGTATTCAGGTGGGGGTCAGGCTCTTCTCCCAAGCAACCAGCACCAAGATGAGAGAGCAGGGGCTGAAGATGAGAGGGAGGGTTAGGCTGGATGTTAGGAAGCCCTTTCCCAGGGAAAGGGTGATCAGATCCTGGAATGGAGTCCCCATCCCTGGAGTTGTTGAAAGTCAGCCTGGCTGTGGCCCTTAGTGCCCTGCTCTGGCCACGGTAGTGATGTTAGGTGCTGGTCTGGGCTGGCTGAGCTCAGTGGGCTTTTCCAGCCTCAGTCATTCAGTGATGCTGTATAATGTGAAGAGCACTCTGCACATGATCTCAGGCTCTCACACACAGCTCTTTCTCCTTAAACCAGAGTCACAGAACAATAGGGTTTGGAAGGGATCGACAGATCACCCAGCCCAATCCCCCTGCCACAGCAGGATCCCCTAGATCCAGTGGCACAGGAACACGGCCAGGCAGGTTTTAAACATCTCCAGAGAAGGAGAAGCCAGATACGGAAGAGCAGCCCCGCGTACCTGCACACACACACACACACACACACACACTGACCAACCCTCATCTGGCAAGGCTCTTTTAATGTTGTACTTTTACCAAACCACAGTACATACTTGAAATAAGGCCTAACAGATTATACTTGTTATAAATTTACAAACAGGTTATTCTCCTTAAAGAGATCGTTATTATTTGTAATCAGTCTTGTGTAACTTCAATGTTTATTCAAGCATAACATAGCAAATGGAGCCGTCAATCTGGCGCCTAGATGTCGGTAACAGAGGAACCTCAGATACACCATACCTTCAGATTAGTTTCTTAGGAGTTTGTTTTTGGCAATATACATGTCTTTTGTTTAAATAGGGAGACGCTGACATATCCTGGTTACGCTTCCCATGGGAAAATCGTGTCCAAGAACAAAACCTGCGGACTAGAGTAACTGCAAATAGAGAAGTCTTGGTTCATCTGCCGGGAAACTGGACCGACTTCATAGGTACAAAACTCTGGGACTGGCTTTCAGCCTGGTTTGGAGGTTGAGAGGCTCATTTTGCTTTGCTGATAGCTTCTGGCCCTGGTTCTTTCCCAGGCACAGTCCGCTCCACAGCAGCCGGAGAGACAGGTAAGAACGAGACTGGTAATAACATCCAGCCGTACTTCTACCTCTACCCAAGAGCCCGGGCTGGGCTGCCCACTAGCGACTCAGGGGTGACACCCAAGGAGAGCATTTAAAGGAAAACAAAGAAAAAGAGTAAACAAGGAGGTAGCACAACCTGCCTCCACAGCAATTCTGGCAGCCTTTTGCTACTGCTGCGCCTGTGAACCTACATCTGAACCCTCATTTCAGGCCAGTCTGTGCTGACGAGGCGACACCCATCACCTGGCTGCTGCATTTTCTGTCTTGCCAAGGAAAGCCAGAGAAACAGGAGCACCTCTTGAGGCTGTGAAGACCCCTCCGCAACCGTGTTCGGAAGCCCTGGCACTGCTTAGCATCATGGGCTGTGCCAGGCAGATGTTATGCGTGGCACTGATGGCTTCAATCAGTCTTTCAAAGCCAGAGAGAAGCTCATTCCTGCCCAGTGGGGTCCCTGCCAGAGAACCAACGAGGAAAGAAAACTAAACTAAATTAACATAAAATAAAAAGGACTCTTGAACAGCCCTCCTGAATCCAACCCATGCAAAACAGAGCTGAAAAGTAAAGATGAAAGTCCAAGTCCAGACCCCAAGTCCCCCCTGCTTGCAACAGGCAGCTGGTTGCTCTCTAAACTGCAGACCCAGCCGTTCCGCAGCTCCTAAGTAGCAAGATTTTGGCAATAGTTTTCATGCACAAAGTAAAGGCCACTTATAAAACATCTCCATAAAAATATCTATTTCTTTCTATATCTCTATTTATATTTGATGTCGGTAAGAAGCTTCAGGCTGAGCACATCCCAAGCACTTGGTATGGGGTGGGAATCTGTTTCATTCCCGTGGTTTATTCCAGCGCTCTTTGTTAGGGTTGGCATCCCCTCGTAGAGGTCGTTTCCAGAAGGCTTCTCTCAACCAGCAGTGGTCAGGTGGGCTTTGGAGATGCTGAAGCCTTTCAGAAACAGAATCGCAGAGCATTAGGGACTGGAAGGGCCCTCCAAAGATCATTCAGTCCCATCCCCCTGCCACAGCAGGATCCACAGGAACATGGCCAGGAGGGTTTGAAATGCCTCCAGAGAAGGAGCCTCCACAACACCCTGGGCAGCCTCTTCCAGTGCTCCGTCACCCTCACCAGGAAGAAGGTCCTTCTCATATTGATGTGGAACCTCCTATGTTCCAACTCACACCCACTGCCCTTGTCCTATCACTGCAAGCCTGGCTCCATCCTCCTTTCTTCCCAGCTCAAGAGCCCTAGCCCTTCCTCATAAGGGAGGTGTTCTACTCGCTCCATCATCCCTGTGGCTCTGCACTGGGCTCTCTCCAGCAGCTGTGTCCTTCTGGAACTGAGAGGCCCAGAACTGGACACAAGATTCCAGCTGTGGTCTCAGCAGGGCAGAGTAGAGGGGGAGCAGAACCTCTCTGGATCTACTAACCAACCCCCTTCTGATCCACTCCAGGATGCCACTGGCCCTCTTGGCCACAAGGCTCCAAGTCAAACGAACAGTAGCTCAATGCCATGAGGTGCAGCTGCCTTGTTTTCAGACCCTCTCTGCCAGGCACTGCAGTGGGATTGGAACAAAGACACGCCAGCTACCAACTCCTGCTGCAGATGGCAGAAGCACACTTGTACTTCCAGTCACTGTGAACAGGAAAACAAAGAGCTGCAAGCAGAAGAGATTATGGGAACTGGAAAGGCAATCCATTGCTCCTGCTACAACAGTCATGCTTTAGGAAGGTGAGAGGCTTCACCTCAGTCAAAGCAGCCAGCACTGCTGGGAAGGAGTTTAGATTCAATGGTTGGACTTGATCCCAAGGGTCTTTTCCAACCTGAATGATTCTATGGTGGCAGTGAAAGGTGAGTCACTGATCAGCAAGAGGGGTCTTTTCTAACAGTAGTGAGAAAAAAATCCTACAACTGTCCACCAGTTCCTTTCTCTACTGGGGTTTTGCAAAGAGGAGCCGTTCCACATGCAGAGAGATCTTGCTCCTGTACTGGGAACTGTGCAACAAACAGGACTTTCTGTGGTGTTTCAGGAAGAGCAGCAAAGGGAACCTCCAGCTGGTACCTCACTCTGTTGCAGTAGTTTATGTTTCAGGGGTAAAGGTTCCATCAGTCAGACACAACAGCTCTGCAGGCAGACCTGGATCACAAGCAGACTGCACCACATCTGGAGTACTCTGTCCAGTCTGGGCCTCCCCAGTTTGAGAGAGACAAGGATCTACTGCACAGAGTCAAACAGAGGACTATGAGGATGGTGAAGGCACTGGAACATCTGTTCTATGAGGAAAGGCTGAGAGAACTGGGGCTGTTTAGTCCAGAGAAGAGAAGGCTGAGAGGGATCTCATTAATGTCTGTAAGTATCTGAGGGGTGGGCGTCAGGAGGAAGGGGCCAGTCTCTTCGCAGTGGTGCCCAGTAATCGGACAAGGAATAAGAGGGATAAGCTAGAGGATAGGCAGTTCCACCTCAGCATGAGGGGACATTTCTTTCCTGTGAGGGTTACAGAGCCCTGGCACAGGCTGCCCAGAGAAGTCTCCTGCTCTGGAGACTTTCAAAACCCGATTGTTCCCGTGTGACCTGATCTAGGTGATGCTCTTGTGGCAGTGGGGGTTGGACGAGACGATCTCAAGAGATCCCTTCCAACTCTCACGTTCTGCGACTGTGTGATTTTACAACACACCCAAGTCACAACTCGCTGCTGATACTGCTGCCAGTGCTTCATGATGGCAACCCAGAGATTTATTCTCCAAGGTTCTACCCAGCGCTGCTCTACAGGGCTGCTGGGCCAGACCGCAGAGTTTACTGCCTGTGTGAAGCTCAGGCTCCTTCAGTCACACGCGAAACACAAGTGTGAGGCTGTGCAGCTCAGACAACATGAACACGATGAGGTTGGAGCCCCTGTCTGTATTCAGCCAAGCTGATTTATCCTGTGCGCCTCCACATGGGATTCAAAATGCAACACGTGGACAGGGCTCATCACTCCACTGCTAACCAAAGCCCTGATTAAATAATGGAGTCACAGAACAGCTTTGCCTGGAAGAGACCTTCAAGATCATTGAGTCCAACCTTTTCCCAGCCCCATAGGCACCACTAAACCCTGTCCCCCAATGCAAAAGAGTTTAGAAGGGACCCCAAAAGATCAACCAGTCCAATCCCCCTGCCACAGCAGGATCTCCTAGATCCAGCTCCACAGGCACATGTCCAGGAGGGGTCTCCAGAGAAGGAGACTCCAGAACCCCCTTGGGCAGCCCGTTCCAGTGCTCTGTCATCCTCACCGTGAAGAAGTTCCTTCTTATATGGCCTGAAGCTGTGCCAGGGGAGGTTTAGATCAGGTATTAGGAAAAATTTCTTCATCGAAAGCGTGGTGAATAATTGGAACAGTGTGCCCACGGAGGTGGTGGAGTAGCTGTCCCTGGAGATGCTCAGGAAAATTGGTAGATGTGGCCCTGGGAGACAGCCTTCAGTGGGCAGGGTGAAGTCTGGTTGATAGTTGGACCATCCTGGAGGTCTCTTCCGACCTTAACGATTCTATGATTCAGTCACAGGCTCGCTGAGGAAGCTGTAGTGGTAGCAGCATACCAGATGATCTTTCGAGGTCCCTTCCAATCCCTAATGTTCTGTGATTCTGTGACTACACAAGCTACTGCTCTGAGCTTGCTCTTGCTTCACTGCTAGGCTGCTGCTGAACGACCGCTGCTGATAATGGAGCACACAAAGCAAACAGGCTGCATTTCATCTACAAAAGCTTGTACAGAGCCCAGCTGCTCGCTGACAACATCAGGTCTAAGGCTCAGTTTAAGAAACAAGAGTTCTAGCAATTGTAGTAATCTCAAGGTTTATGACAATGACCGTATCACAACTATAACTCAAGATTGAATAGGATCACAGAACAGTCGGGACTGGAAGGGACCTCGAACGCTCATAGAATCATAGAATTTATAGGGATTGGAAGGGCCCTTGAAAGATCATCCAGTCCAATCCCCCTGCCACAGCAGGATCATCGATACCAAGGCACTTTTGTAGAGCAACCTCAGAGAAGAGGCGTCACCGACCTCACGACCATCACCCAGGCAGCTGTCCCTAGCTTCACCGAGGACTTGGTTGTGCACAGAGACTGAACCACCCTTCCCCTCTAAGGCCACGCAGAGGCCTTTGGCAAGTCTGCACTCTGGCTGGTAATTGTCTCTCCCATCTGTATCTGTCTGTCCCACCTGAAGCAGCAGTGGGCTCTGGTCTCTCATGAACCCAATCCTTCTCCCAGAGACTACGTTCAGGTTAGCAAGGAGCTCTTAGCTGCCGATCAAGCCCTGCTCTATGCAAATGCTGCTATGTTCACTTCTCCTGCCACCTGAAGTTGCAGACAAGGACGTTTCTCAGAGTGGACTAAAATACAGTTGAAATAAAATGAATCACAACATAGGAAAGAGATTGTCTCTCCTTCCTACAAAGGCTAGCGGTGGTTGCTACATGCTTTGCTCAGCAGTTAGTGGGGCAGGCTAGATCCATCTCCCAGGGGCGGGGACTTACCCTACACCCACAATTACACAAAAATAAGGAGGAAGCATCTGCTCAATTAAACACAAGAGAGGGAGGGGTTAATACTGGAGGCAAAGCAAAAGACTACAGAGCACAGTGGTGTCTGAGGTGATTGCTAAGCCCACCTGAACCCCTCTGCCACGTAACGTTACCTAAGGAACAGCCACAGCATCACAGAACGTTAGGGACTGGAAGGGACCTCCAAAGATCATCCAGTCCAACCCCCGGCCACAGCAGGATCCCCTAGATCCAGTCACACAGGAACATGGCCAGGTGGGTTTTAAACTTCTCCAGACAAAGAGACTCCACAACCCCCCTGGTCAGCCCCTTCCAGAGCTCTGCCATTCCTTTAAAAACTGGCACTTTGTGTGACTGCTAAGAAGAACATTCATAAACAGAAGAACATCAGTGGGCTTCACTTGTTCTGCTGTGTTCAGTGAATCCAGAAGGGACTGCAGGCTACTCGCCTTCAACTCCAAACCATCTGGTCCTGACTTGCTGACAAACTGTGCTTGGAAATTTCTTCTCTGCTAAGACTCTGATATTTTCTCTCTCTTTCCTTCCACGATATTTTTCCTTTTCATCTGAAATGAAATTCAAAATTTCATTTGAATTGTCTTTTCATTTTTCATTTTAATTTCATGAAATTCATTTTCATTCCCTTTCACAGAATCACAGAACATTAGGGATTGAAAGGGACCTCGGAAGATCATCCAGTCCAATCCTCTTGCCACAGCAGGATCCTCTAGATCCAGCTGCACAGGAACATGGCCAGGTGAGTTTGAAACGTCTCCACAGGAGGAGACTCATATAGTTGCTGTACTTTTAGCACCGTGCAAATGCCCTGCAACACATTCCTTCCTTCCTTCTGTTCCACTGCAAAAGCTGCCCAATGAGACCTCAAGGTCCCATCAGACCACTGGAGAGCCAGGCTTCTCTGCACAGAGCAAGCTAAAGCTGTCTTATTGCCATCACAGGTCGTTAGGTCTTCACTTTGCCTCTCTGCCCTTCTGACAAGCTGCCTGCTTCTCAGGCAACATCTACCACTTCCCTGTTCCGAGGGATGGTTGGACCTGGTGATCTTCAAGGTCTCTTTCAACCAAAGAGGTTCTGTGACTCTGTGAGAGGGGATGTGCTGCACTGGGCACTGGCCTTGCTGTTCCTAAACAGGCCCTACAGTCCTGTGATGTGTCTATGCTGACAGAGAAGTCATCGCTGCGCTCTGCAGGGCCCTCCTGTGCTTGGCCAGGGTTCCCAAGTCTCCTCGCTTCACCTTCCTGCCTGCACCAACGCTGCCGGAGACGACTTCTCTGCAAAAGGACCGAAACGATGAATTGAAAGAATAAATTGCTGTGCTAGAGTTGGGAAAGAAGCAGTGTGTGAGGCTGTGGGTTCAAATNTCCAGCAGCAATGTGTCCTTCCAGCTGTGGTCTCAGCAGGGCAGAGTAGATGGGGAGGAGAACCTCTCCTGATCTGCTAACCGCCCCCCTTCTGAGCCACCCCAGGATGTCTTTGGCCTTCCTGGCCACAACCAGATCATCAACTCTGCATCAGCTAGAGCTGTACCAACATTTCTGTGACATCTGGCTCTAATTCCCTACTACAGTGCTTGTGCCTAAGTAGAGGAGATGCCCGTGTGCCACGGGAAGAGCTGGCACCTGCCCTCAGGTCACCAGTGCCATCTCCAAAGACGAGGGCTAGGTCTCCAGATTCACCCAGCATCATCCTCCCTCACGAGACCAAGAAAATAACCCCCACCCAAGTTTCCTGTGCTTTACAATGGCCCTCTCTGGCGGCAGAAGTCGAATTTATAACAACATTCTTTTTGCTGACAAGAGCTGTCAGAACCAGCTGAGGGGCTGGTTCGAGAAGACAGATCCTGCCAGGGTTGGCACAAGCTGACGATGCTTTGAAAAGCTGGCCACTACAATCTGCAGTCAATCCTCACCCCACTGCTCCATCTCCAGACCTCAGCTCTAGGTCCAGCGCCACCAAAACCAGTGGTGATAAGGTCAAGGGATGGGGCTGAGCACGGGGCGTGGCCAGCCCTGAAGGAACAAGGTCTGCTGCTTGTTCTCACGACAGAACTCCCCACGACTTACTCAGTTTTTAAAAGATACAGAAAACCAGCCCCGTTCCTTGTTGCGGGTACCTAGAGCACCCCAGAACACAGAGAAACAGGCACCACTGCGAATCTGAACCAGCACTGACGCTGCAGGACTGCTCTTTGTTGTAGCTGTTTGGATACAGAAGGGGCAATCTGCTCTAAGTAAAGGTGAAAA
Organism: Rhinopomastus cyanomelas; assembly: GCA_013400115.1. NCBI lineage: Eukaryota > Metazoa > Chordata > Aves > Bucerotiformes > Rhinopomastidae > Rhinopomastus > Rhinopomastus cyanomelas. The sequence continues at coordinate 19,028 of VXBP01004271.1, forward strand.
AGTATTTTTTCTTAAATGCTTGAGATATTCTTTGCTTCTTCTTCAGTCTCAGTGGTATTTCCCCATCACTTGCTCCTCACGTTGTGCTGATCTTTTTTACCATATGCGTGTGCTCCAGTGTCCGACGCCGAGTGTTCTCTCCCCGCTGCAAAAGTCATCCCAGTCCCACCCTGGCCCAGCTCGATCCCACCCCAGGCCCCATCCCCATGGGCTTAGATAAGCCACTCTTTCTTGCTCTCATCAATGGTTTCCGTGAAGTTGGGGTCATTGTTCATGATGGCGGCGTCGGCACTCTCAGCTGACTCTGCGCCTTTGGCCTCGTTGGTGTGGTAGGTCCCCTTGTGACGGAACATGTAGCGGATCAGGAACACCAAGGTGCAGAGGATGGTGAAGATCACCACTGCGATGACGCCTACACACAGGAGGAAAGAAAAGATGTCCCTAGTGAGACAATCACCTACAAATTTCACAGAACCACAGAACATCAGGGGCTGGAAGGGACCACGAAAGATCATCCAGTCCAATCCCCCCACCACAGCAGAATCCCCAGATCAATTCTTGGTTAAGAACTGCAAAGCAGCTCTCCACGTGGATACTGGATATACAGGTTACACCAGTGTTCTGATTTGGTTAGAACTGAATCTGAGGGGACAAACTGGGGGAGGAGAAACCATTTCTGGAGGACAGTGTGCCTGACTGGACCTGCACACATTTCTGTTCAACACTGCTCCCGTAGAGCTTTCCCACAGGGTCAGCTTTTAGCAAAGAGCTTCAGCGTGCTACCGGCTGCAATTCAGGTGTCACAGTTCTACTGCACAGGAGCTGAGAAAAGCAGGCTGTCTTACCTCCAATGATGGCAGAGTTTCTGTTGACTCCATCTCCTAGAGCTTGGCCGTTGTACGGGAAATCAGCACTGGCTGCAAACAGGGAAGCAAAGTCTCATGTTGTGACAGCGGAGAAACCACACAGAGCTGTTCAGACCAACATTCAACATCCTCAGGTACGACTTACACTGAAAACTGTGATCCCTCTCCATGCTGCTAAAGAAGACAAGGAAAACACCTGTCATCATCATCTAGTCCTTCAGAGCTTTCTGTCCCATCACTGGGTGCCCCTGAGCAGAGTCTGGCTCCATCCTCCTGACACCCACCCTTTCCACCTCTGTCAACATCAACGGGACCACCCCTCAGTCTCCTTGTCTCCAAGCTCAAGTGACCTTCCTCATCACGCAGCTCTGCTCAAAGCAGGGAAGACTAGAGAGCGCTTGTTCCCGGGCTGTAAAACGTTTTCACATGACCGGTCGGTTAAAACCGATGTTTTACTGGTGACTCTCCTGAGAACCCAAATCACAGCGGTGTGCCAGCTACCTCGCATGGCTGTAATACACAGACGAGGAAAGGGCGAGTTGCTAAGGGACAAGTGAGTGCCTTCAGTTGCCATTGCAGCTGAGAGCACCTCGGTCACATTCAGATTCTCCCACGACCACTGTCACACCACCTATAGGTCCCAGAAAGCCCTTCTCACTGCCTGATACTTGTACCTCATGACTTGCTCGCAGCAAACACGTCGTGCAGGGCAGCTGCTCCTCTGTGCACTCACCCCACCGAGTGCCTCTGGGCAGTGTGGGTTGTGAGGGCTTCCAAAGAGAGCCAGCGCTCCTGGACACCTTAGGATGCTGAGGAAGTGTTGGGCACTAGATCCACAAACTCCTTCTCTGCAGAACCATGACACAGATGAAAACAACAGCGAGTTCTCTGGCTATGTTTCGTCAAGTTCTGTTGACTTGGCTGCCTAGCTGAGACTGTACGGCTGGGGTTTGAAATTACAGAGCCCTGCTTATTACAGACTCCTAGTACAGCAAGTAATCACTCGACTCTTGGTAGCACAGACTAATGTGCAGTCATGGCTGCACTCCCCTTCCTGAAGGGACTGGACTGCAAGAGAAGCCATAAACACGCACGCAGACACGATGGAGCGGGAGTAAACAACTTCATTACACTGCCCCACATCAAAGGTGACCATCAGCCGTCCTCTCTTGCTCTGCCCTCTGCTTGTGCCCATCCCACCCAGTGCTCTCCTGTGTGTGGCCCTGTATCACAGAAGATCAGGGAGATGCTCCCCTCCTTTCATCATCCCTGTGGCTCTACCAGGCATCTTCTGATTTTAAGAAGATGACACTTTACATGTAGGAGCTTATCCACTACAAGCTTTAACCATCTGTTGGGGCATTTGTTGGCTTCTGTACAAGAAGCACAGTGTCAGCTCTCAGTGAAAAGTGGCAGCTACCCTGAACTGAGAGATGCTTAAAGGATGATTAGCTTTCTTTAACAATTGCATGCGAGTTTCATCAAAATAGATGCTAATATAGCTGGAGGCTTGCAGATATAAATGTGCATGCCAGACAGGTAATTCCCTGGGTTTAGACAACACATAAAGGTAGGACACATAGCTGTTAAATCACAGAGTCATTGATCAGGCTCTGCTTTGCCTCATTTCCACACTCCTTTGGTTTCCAAGTCGATTGCACTGTTTTCCATGAACTGAGATAACACAGGTGGGAGAGAGCCACAAGAAGGGAACCGTATTAGGAAAGGCTGAGGGAGCTGGGGCTCTTGAGCTTGGAGAAAAGAAGACTGAGGGCTACCTTAATTAATGTCGATAAAGATGTGAAGGGTGGGTGTCAGGAGGATGGAACCAGGCTCTGCTCAGTGGCATCTAGTGACAGGACAAGGGGCAATGGGTGTGAGCTGGAGCAGAGGAGACTCCACATCAGTGGAGTCCTTCGACTTTCTCCCCACTGAGGGTGACAGAGCCCTGGCACAGGCTGCCCAGGAGGGTTGGGGAGCCTCCTTCTTGGGAGACATTTCAAACCTGCCTGGACTGTTCCTGTGTGGCTGGATCTGGGGGATCCTGCTGTGGCAGGGAGATGGGACTGGGTGATCTTTTGGGGTTCCTTCCAATCCCTGATGCTCGGTGATTCTGTGATGTTGATGATTGGATTGGTTTGCATTACTGACTTTGTCTCTTTAAATCACAAGAAAGCCTCATTCTTGAAAAGAATGACTTGTTGAATTCCTGTGCTTCATCACCACAAGACAGGATCACCATAGCAACAGGGAACGACTAGGCACTGTAACGATGCTCACGAGCTGAACCAGAGAATGGATGAAGAAAATATCCCAGCAGCATGGCAAAGGGCAGGGGCGGGAGGGGAGCAGCATTTTGCACAGCAGCAATGAAATCCTAAGAGAACAACCACTGTCAGCATTAAAGAGGTGTGAATCCGAGGGAAATGCAAAGTGCAAGACCGGAATCGTGTGGCTGTACAGCCCATGCTGCTGGGGAACACATCGACAAGGCTCCTCTGTGATCAATGCCTGAGCTTGTCTCTACGGGTCGGCTGCAAATGAATCATGGGTGTCTTCATGATTTTCCCTCTAGTAGCTCTGCTGCAGCACCTGAAATGCTTTCAGCGAGCAGAAGGTGTCTGCGCAGCAGCCACAAAGAAGGGCTCCAGGCAAACCTTTCGTGTAGGTCACCCATCCGGCAGAACCTGCTTAACATCCAGTAATTAGCCGTAAGTTCTCATCCCGCACTGCACTTCAGACGTGAAAGGATCCTTAGGTTTGCCCTCTGGTGCTATCTGTCCTCTTTAGCCACTTGTCTGTGATCCTCTCCTACAACACTCTTCAACGCTCAGCCTTCAATTGCACAGCATTTGATAAGCAGAGGTGTAAACCTACACTGACAGCAGGAATCATGATGAGGCACAGCATCCCACGGAGTAGATACAAACCCCGCGACGTGTGTCACAGCTCTTTTCCTGATTGTCTAATTTCACCACCAACCACTTGTCCTGAACTCTCACATTTCTTTCAGAACTACTTAAAATGACAGAGGAGATGTAACGACAGAAAAGTGTGAAAGGAGAAATCCTCTACCTGGCAACTTCTGCTTTCAAGGTCACAGAATCACATCACATTAGAGCTTGGAAGGGACCCCGAAAGATCACCCAGTCCAACC